>CALNHX010005250.1:0-110670 GCA_940337035.1 Agriotes lineatus
TAATCATGTTGACTTAGATCAGGCTTTACACTTGCCAAAAATAGGACTCAACAGATACAGGATAATGTCATAAAAGAGCCGAAACGTTTCAACAATAAGACGTTCCTTTAACCCTGCAGTGGTCGCGCCAAGTCTCACAGACCCGATGCATACATTATTGAGTGGGAATTTGTTAAAGGTGGTGTAATAGGGTTGTGCGTCTGGGTAGCTTCAAATTTTTAAACTTACTTGCTTCCCGATAATCGGCATAAGCACAGTTGTTAGTGTTCGTGAGTTATTTGAAAAAAAAGTCTGTGAGACTTGACACGACCGTTTACGTTAGTGATTTTTTTTTGTCTTCTTGATTATTTTTACATTGAATGTAGCTGCAAGGACCTCACAAATAATTTATGTTGCAATATACATCGACGTTAGTACACCAAAACGTCAATATATACAAAAATTAGCTTTGATTCTAACAAACGACCAATTACATTGGCGATCACTTCTCAAAAGTTATCCACCGGAAATCCACCTAAGTAGACAAGAAGTAGCTGGAACCCCTACAGACCATCCAGTAGATGACCCTAATAACCCCACAATTAAAAACGTTGCTTTCTTCCAAAAGAAAAAAAATCATTTAAAAAATGTGTTTTTCGCATGCTGGGTTTTTGCGCACTGCTTGTGCATCCTTGAACCAAAATGACGAAAATTAATTGTTTATTTCTACCTCTTAGTATTAAAAACATTGTTCTGTCCATAAATGTATATAGAAAATTAAAATCTTAGCAGAAACTGAAATATAACTGAAAATCTTGGTTTTTGGGTCTAAGAGACTTGGTGCGACCAGTCGTGTCATAAAACTGGGCGCCACTGCAGGGTTAAATAGAGGCGCGCGCCGCACTCATTTCAAGAAGGCTGGATGGCGCAGTACTACTCATCGATGCGGTTACGATCGCTACGCAGATGCGGCGGAGTTCAAACCTCAGCCGAATACAATTTTTTTTAAATTTGCAAATTGATCAAAATCGCGCGAGGGAAGTTCCGTGTAAACCCCTTTATAGATTTGTTAAGGTGTTTTAAAGTTTAAAGTGTTACCGTTTAAATTTGTGTGTTATTGTATTTAAGTATTAGGGACCCCTTCAAGAAATGTAAATCACTTCTTGACTAACCCTTGCGCATTTGAAATCAATCGTTTCATATTAGGTTATATTCTCCTGACGTCACACAGCGAAGTAATTAGTTAAAAGTAGTTTTAAGATTACTGCTACAAAATATCTTGTAACTCGGTGTGTGCATTTTAGTATTTAAGTTGCATTTTGTTGGGTTGTTTGTATAGTGAAATTATTAGTTGAAAGCAAAGGTAAGTGACTCACCAGTTTTCTCTCAACTGTGCTGATGTTTCTTTATAAGATTGGAGATGCCGTGAAGTCCTGGAGTTTAATTATTATAATTTTGTGGGGCTTTCGTCCTAATTAATCCTTGACGTACCTCTACTTTGAAATAGCAAATAAACCTATTTCATCTGCTTCGCACCACCCATGTCCAGACTGATAACTAGCTGGGACCAATCACTGTTGCGAAATGTTTATAATCTTCGTTTTCTTCGTAATGGAATAACGACACCGAACAAATGTATGCAGCTCTTTACTATGATACGAAAATTTTTCATTAATTTCAATTTATATTGACTACATGGGGGTATTTGAAGGCCAACTACGTCACTGGAATTGGTTGTTTTATAAACGGTTTAATGATTTTTTAAAACAACAATAGTCCTCAAAAATACAGACGACTGCGTTATAATCGGGAAAAACCGTAAGTGAAACAAATAAATTTGATTATAAAATATGTACAAGGAATGTTAGGTGTCTATGATTATTTTGTTTTGTTGATAAAACGAGCTATTAATTGGTTCAATTATTCACTTGGATTAACTGTTACACAAATATGACGTTTGTCTAATAGCAAAACTACTTGTTTCATTAACAAAACATCATAGGACTTAGGACTTCCTGCATTAGAATGAGCGCTAGGACGTTATGGACTGATTTTTAAGCTTTTCAATTTATTTACGTATCTAAAGTGGAAAATCAATCGATGCATACACTACGAGCATTGATTAATGTTGATACCTTTCGGGGAACTTACAAATCTCAGGACCAGAGGCCCTAGGACTTATATACTATCGCCTCGAACGGACATAAGCATCTTTATAAGGCCCTTAGTAAATAAATAACCTGATGTAGAATGTTTAATTTCTTAATGGCTGACTCAAACCTCCTACTTGCAGAGGAGTGGGTCATGAAAACAACTAATATAAATTAAAAATGAAATTATTTAAACCAAAAATTTACAAAAGTTATCAAGCCAATATGTATAATCACGGTCTACCAGCTAACAAACCAGGATATACTCTCAATATCAAACCAAGAAGCCAGAACCAAAAAAATTTCCGATTTCTACCCACTCCCAACTTATCTCCAAATACTTATAGCTTAAAAACCGCAAATGTTAACACAATAGAGCGCACCCGGTACAAAATACGAATTCTAAATTAATAACATCGCAAACCAGCAATCATCATCTGGCAAAACAGTAAACGTAGGTAACAAATAATTATAAATAACATTCGCACGTAAAGAAGCGAACAAAAATAGTTACTAACAGTAAGTCAGAATTAAAGCGAATAATAAATATTCCAGTGGAATTGAGTAGCCCCCGTCGAGAGCAATACTGCTTGGTAAAATGATTCAGTAAAAAGACGTAGGTGGCCAATAATCAGTGACGCTTCCATACTATGATCACAAGGCCAAGGTTGATTCTGTGTACAACTACTTAGCCGTAATCAACTGTGGATCGAAAGCTAAACGGATGGATTGCCTTGAATAAATAGTCGTAATGCAGTCACAATAATTCGATGCAGCAAAACGGTTGCGAAAGAAAACCTTTCACAAAACGCAATCGAACTAGACTTCAAACCTTTCAGAATGGTGCCAGGGGAGCAAACAACGAACGGCTTATATCATAGCAATATATATCCGTAGGATACGCCTGCAAATGGTTCAAATTTTGAAAATGAATGACGTCTATTAGTTATTTTCATAGAAATGACATAATCTGTAGTATGCTTTTGCTTAATATTACAATGAACTAGGCCTCAGCAACTTTGGTTTAATAAAAGAAAAATGGTTTAAAACGGGGTACTCCTAAATTCACGTATTCAGGATAGTACTGCCCATGCACGATCTTAGGCTTATTAAAAATGCAAATATTTTACCATAAAATAGAACGATTTTGGTGTCCTTATTTTATTTTAGATTATCTACAATAATATTAGGCTGCTCCGGTGAACATCAAAAATCTTTCTCAGGGTCAGGTCGCTAAAATTAGAAGTTAATATCGAGTAGAGCAAACTAACTTTTAGTAGCTCCAATTTAACTACGCTTACTTGCGCACGCACCAAAACTAACTCTGACGCGGCTAACCACAAAACTAACATGAAACACGAAACAGTGCGCCCTAGTACAAATAACAATAATTTGATTTAAATCAATCCCAAAATTGGCAAATTTACCGCAGGTAAGCAATGTTTCAACTCGCATAGCAACTGTCCTAACGCCTTTTGTTCTCTCGTGACGTATAACTGATGCCAACTATCTTCTGTTTTTAGTTGCAAACTAATGGACGTTTTTCCGATAATTTCTACAGTTTCTACTGACGCCACTTCGGTTTCCGAATTATAGGATGCTCTGGAAAGCGGGAACTGCGGCAATGCGTAGCAGAAACCCCAATACTGCAGGTCCCCGCAATATAAACCGGAATTTGCGCAAATACCTGGTCTTTAAGAAGCCCTCGATGCAGCTCACACTTTCGGGAGACGCCAACTCGTTTTCATCGCTGCTAACGGCCTGGGGGCTCGGATCTCTGCATGAAGTTCTGCGCGGAGGGCCCCTCTGGGCGTTGAAGGTACCAACTTGGCTCTAACTCACTCCTGCAGATGGTATCGAATCCCAAACGTAGCTCGTACACGGATCGCCACTTGCCTGAATTTTTCGAAGACAAATATGGACCAAATACAGCACTTAAAGACTGGCAAACTGATTCCACTTCTGCCCAACACTTTAAAATGGTTCAATAAAACCAACACCGTACTAAAACGGATGTGTTTTATTCGCAAAATCAATCTTTTTATGGGAGCTGATGTGAAGCAATGCTAACAGCTTGGGCAATAATTAAGCTATCTGAATGTGGTTGTTAAACAAAACACAATCTGGTATCATAGCAACATCACACCACAATTGTATAAAAGGAAATAAGGTTTGATACATAAAATTAGCTTTTAGAATAAGGTTTTGATAACATTTAAATCCTTACTGGCTAAATAAATGTCTTGCTTAGGTTAGAATGCACTACACTTTACTCTGCTTTATCACTGTGTTTTTTATCCGCACTTTTCTGTAGTTTATTATGCACTTGATAATGTCTTTCGTTGTAGTTCTTTGCCATTCGTAGGTTTCTCTTTTGCAACATTTCTTGTCGGTTGCTTCTTGAAACGTTTCTAAGCCTCGTACTGCATTGCTATACCCTTCAGTTACCTTGCCATTCTGGTCCTAGCTTTCTGACCACTATAATGCTCATACTTTGTACTTGTGCAAAACATTTCGTACAATAACGAATATAATACTGTAAACGTTAATGCTACAATCGTCAGATATAATCTAACTGCAATCGCAGTTCCAAAACCTCGTCGAAATCTGAGCCCAAGAAGGTAACCCTTTTGAACTAGCTTTTCAGCTGCACCCATCAGTGCATTTATCTCAATAAAAGTAAGCTATGCTTGCACTAATTACAATAATTAATTCTGTGCCTCGGTTTGACTTTTAATGCATTATAGTTCAATTGGCGAGCAGAATTGTTGAGAGCACAAAACCATCTCAATATATACCGTGAGATCATTTGAAAACGAGACAGAGAGTGCTATGGAATTTCTGCTTTAGATTCGAACTTTGGTTAACAGCCATTTGTCAATTTATTAACTTAACCTCACACAAGACAAAAGCTTTATTAAACGTCAAAAATTACAGTAAATGTTCAAAGACAGAAATTCCCAAGCATTCTCTCTGAACATTTACTGTAATTTTTGACGTTTAATAAAGCGTGTGTCTTGTTTCAGGTCAAGTTAATAAATTGACTAATGGCTGAAAACAGAAATTCCATGGCACTCTCTGTCCCGTTTTCAAATGATCTCACGGTATTTATCATACCTGTTTTAACTGTTTCCTACTGGAATTAAAAGATACGTAGGTGAAACATTTGGAGCGTCTACAACGTGCCGTCATGGTCGAGATGAAAATCGTTGCGCGATAAATTTCAAAATACCTAAAGAACCAAACTTAAAGTTTGACCCGTAATAACTGCTATACTCTACCGGAATTGGTGTTTGTGTTGTACAGGACAATGTGTAAGTTATATTCTAATAGAGCACAATTAACATATTGCACTTTCCACTCATAAAAACTCAGATCATCAGCGCCTACAAGCATAAAAAAGGTGGGAAACCATCTACAGTACAAAGAATGACACTAAAACCTGAAGATGAAATAGATAAAGCAGTATAGTACTTTGCAAAATCAATACAACGAGCAGAATAGGAATCGACCCCTATAATGACTTTCCACACCAAGCCACATAATTGCTCTAGGGCAGCCAAGAGATAGGTCTTAGTAAAGAGAAGGGTACGAAAGATTCAAATGTCTACTAGAGCTTCAAAGATTATCAAGGTTAAATAGAACAAGACGCGAGCTAAAAAAATTGCTCATAAAAGAAAAGAAATCAAGCCACTCAGAAATATGTCAAAGGGCTAACAGCAACAAAGGCTAAAAACTAAAACTAAATACTTTTATTGGAAAAATGGTGAGATTTAGATATGAACCGAAAACGAAATTTCAAACTGATCGTATTAAGTTCAATGACCTAGAAAAGTGTAAATCCGAAAATTTAAAACTTCTTAAGGAAGACTTATCGAATTATTCGCAAACCTATTCCTGAACAGAATGAAACTAGTGGTTGATAAACCAATTTAATTTTCGTGAACACCATGCCTCCATTGGATTGTTTCTTTATTTCCGATTTTACATTTAGCCAATAGCTTATTTGTTTAACCAGTAAAAAGTAAACGGTATTTCATGCTGTTCCTTGCCAGTCCTGGAAAGCCAGTTTCGAAGGAAAGAGTTGTTGGTCGAAGTTTACCTCACGAAATGGTTCTAGCTAGTAATCTAGAATGTGATTGACTCAATTTGTGGAGTTTCTCAGGTGTAAAGTTGAGAGAGATGTAAGAATTTCATTGACTTGCTTTGAACTGCAGATAGACGAAAACCAAAGTCACTAGAAAAATAAAAATAAATCGACCGACGCAATACCTACAGCGACTACTCTATTCCCTGGTGAGGGTTCTGCGGACAGCTAATCAACCTGCATAACAAGTATCGTGAAAATAACAGTTGATCAAGTTGAATAAAAAGTTGTTAAGCCATTTTGCAGCCTTCAGTATTAGAGTTCATCACTTAAGCTGTCAGTACAGCCTGTCTGTATTTCAAACCCGATGCCAGCATTTTTAACTTCTCATCACATATTCTAACAACTTTCGAATTCGAACAGTCTGTACATTGGCACAGCTGCCGCGTTTTCGTCGTTTTAGGCCACCCTTTATAAAACACGTGCTTGTTAAGCGCGGGCAAAACTAGTTCCAGCCGCCTAAGACTTCGCCTCCTGATTGGCTACTGCACCGCGTGGGTACGCTTGGCGTGGTTTCTTCTTGCAGACAGCGATTTCCGAAAGAGCCGTTGACTGTAACGCAAGGCGCGTGAGTGCTGGGTGTTGTGTGCCGCTGTTGCGTGGGCGTTTTGGGCATTCCGATGGCCGTAGTTCTGCTTCGTTGAGTAAGGGACTGACCCTTCTATCCCGACAAATCGGGGAATTATTCCTGCAGAACGTTTGGGCCTCCCTCTCGTATCGGTCTTCTGTGAGAGACGCACCCCAATTGACGCCACTACGAGGTGGATTCCTGCCTATTACCTCACGTATCGCTCCCGCTTTCACATATGTGCCACAGTTGAAGGCATGTCGCCAGGTGGTCTCGCACGTCACGTTCAAGAATCGCCAAAGAATCAGGTATCTGTGCAAATAACTAAATAACCTATTATCTATCATTCATACGAACCGAACTTATTCTTGTGTGTGTATGCTAGCTTTATTGTGCATTTGCCGCCATTATTGTGGGCTGAGGCCAGGCTAACTTACAAAATTATCACCTTTTGATCGCCTTTTAGTGTAACTAATCAGTCGTCATTTAGGTGACTAAATTTGGCCGAATGTACTCATAATTAAACATTTAATGTGTTTTGGCCGTGTGCATTCATAATTAAACATTTACCTAGTTTATAGCATAACTTTGCGACGCCGTATTTGCTGTCATTTAAAGTGCTTTGGCCGAATGTATTCATAATTAAACATTTAATGTGTTTTGGCCTCGTGCATTCATAATTAAACCTTTGCCTAGTTTATATCATAACTTTGCGACGCCGTTGCTGTCATTTAATGTGCGTTGCTGTCATTTACTGTGCTTTGCTGTCGTTTAATGTGCTTTGGCCTCGCGCATTCATAAATTGAACATTCGCTTAGGTTATAGCCTAACTTTGCGACGCTGTTGCTGTAAATTCAGGTGCTTTGGCCGCATTCACCCGTAATTGATACAGTTGCTGTACAGTAATGTACCTTGATATTATTTAAGTATAACTAACCTTTTGTATTTCGATTAACGGACCAACCAAGGCCGGTTGTATGTGTTGACCATTTTTTCTTTATGTGTATTAGAAGTAACGCCCCACTCCAGCTGGGGCCATAACTTAAGGCCTACAATAATTAAGGCGACGTGTTCGTTGCCTTTTTGTAACGTCAGACAATAGACGAATATCTAAATAAGGGACTTATATTGTGTTCGATCTGTGCATGCTCTTTACAGGTTAAGCATCTCAGTGTAAAGATTGATGTACGACGAAGCTTAAGCGTTGGAGCGTGCAGGTAGGTCTGGTGACGTCGCCGCAGTGGCAGCCAATACCCGAAATAGTAATTCAAGTATTTCTTTCCCGAAATTGTAGCCCGAGCTCGACAGTTCTCGAGTACCTTCCTGACGTAGTACCCTGTGTAGTTCTCGTCCCGTCTAACCATCCAGGTCCGGTTATAGGGTTACACCCCCAAGACAGGCCTGGTGGCGCCCTTTTATTTTGACTTACCCTGTATATGTCTTACCACGCTTGTCCAGTGACGTACCGTTTGAACCACGCCCAACTCCCTGAGCGCTTCAGCCGAGGCCTTTAGCATGTTTTAACGAATCTCAGAGCGAGCGTACAACCTTTTTCCCGGACTTAACCAGTCGTTTTGATACCGTAACAAAGTTTGTCCTTGTACTGAAGAAGGATGGTTTCTCGTGTGTGGTCACCATCTGAACATCTGTCCTGCCGTCGTAGTTAACAAAAAAAAGTTATACAGAAGGCAAACTGTAGGGTTGAAGTGAAGAATGCAAATTTGACTTCTCAGTCATGCTTCCCTGATGTGATTTTGTAGAAGTTGATGGTGAAATTCAGGATTGACGTCAAACAAAAACGGCTGGTAATGGCTCTGGTTGATAATGGCTCAAAGAACTCATACATCTTTAGGATATCAGGAGTGGAAGTCGTTTAAAAATCAGTGGAAAATTAGTCTTTAGCAGATAGTTATAGGAATAGTTGAATCAGGAGCATCACATATATATACTGCTATGAACACATTTCAGTAGCTGTTTATTTCGACTCATAGTTATTAGAACTTAATAATATAACCAACAAAACAGATATTTATTATAACAAGGGCCAGTACGTATATGTAATAATTTGAATTTCATAATTGTTAAAAAATAGCATTGGCCATGAAAATAATTGGTAGAATGGCGTTTTTAGAATAGCTTAGTCTTTTAAACAAATGAAATTCAGAGCAGGCTTGGAACTTCATGCGCAAAAAGTAAACTGTAAAAAAACAATTGGGGTGGCTTCGTCAAGAGGTTTTGTGGTGTTTTTGCCAAGCTGCCCAAAACTAAGTTAATGTGTTAATAAATACCCAAGTTAACTAAAAGTAGTGTTTCATTAGGTAATCATGTCGTGGGTTATTTGTGAAAGTTTTGCATGAGCTTTCGCACAGGTAAGTACGAGGCGTCGAATTGGTCCAGTGTAAGCGGTGGTCTTTAGATATTATTCTATGGAGTCCAGCCACTTTTATAAGTTCGTGTACCAGTGTATAACTAAGCAACGTACATGTAGTGCAGCGGAGCCCTAGATTTGCGGCCCCCAGTTTCAGTGAAAGCGATTCCAGAAGTGTCCGAGAGTTGCAGCCGATCACAAGATAAGTCTGAGCGTAGATTTGAGCCTTGCTAACTGCAGGGGAACAACGGCGAGCGATCCAGAGCATCGTGGGAGTTCCAGCTCGGAGCAGGTAGCCCTATTTTCGACAGAGAAGCCATCAAAAGGTCACCTAAAAGTGTTAGTTTTGTGATTGTGCTTCGCTAGCATCTCTGTATCGTATCACTTCCAGTTTGAGGCGTGGGTAGAAGTGTTTTGTTTTAAGACGCGAAATACTACGTTTGATAATTATCGCATAGCAACAGCGTTAATTGTGTAAACATCGAGGATTTAATTAAAAGTCCGAGCTTGTTTATGTACTTTCGAGGCTAGGAAACCATTTTGATTTTGTGCAGGTCAGTTAAATATAACCCAGTTCAAATTCCATGAGCTAAATAACGATATATAGAGCGCTTGGAATGAAATGTAAAATAAGACCTTCAATAATTAATGACAGCAAAAGCAAGTTAACAGTAGTTTTAATTAATTTGGCTGTAGCTACCTAACCCTGAGAGAGAGAGAGAGAGAGATTTAATTATAAGTTTAGAATAAAAGTACTAACCGGGAAAATTACCAAAGTAGTGAGATATAATTAGAGCCGTTTAAAATAATTAATCTGCCCATCTGCTATTGAGAGTGGAATAATATATAATTTCGCTTCTCAGTGTTAATGGCGACTACCAAGATAAACGCCTTAGATCAATCAGTGATTTCTGATGAAGTAATAGCCCGGTCAGCCTCTGATTTTCACTGCAAAACGCTTGCAATGAGCTTGCGGTAGCCTCCGGGATTTGGAGTGGAGTTGTTATTGTCGACTGGCGGTGTTTGCGAACCTCGTCTAAGATCAGAAAAATGCCCTCGTGCCAAATAAGTCGTGCCATTAATTCATTTTAAAGATTAATCGACTTGGTAGATGCCTATGTAGCCGTAATCTGCATAGTTGCAAACGCCTTCTTGGAGACGTAGAAGTGCGGTATTGGTGGGGTAATATTGGGACCTTGAGCCGTAGGGATGCAGATGAAGGTGAGTAAACCAGTGGTTCGGCAACCTTTAGGGATCAGTTTAAGAATTGTTTTTGGGAGCAGTATTCTGGTGCCGGAACCGGCAACCTAGAATGCGGCTTAGGAAGGGTTCTCGGGGATTAAGAAAGGATACGCTGTGCTTTAGTGCACGCGGAGTCGCGCAGCGTTGGGCCTTTTGCTTATCGTCAACTCTTCGAGGACAGTAGGTTCACATTCCGATTGTGATTTATTGGTGGAGTACAAATTCAAAACACATTCTTTATGTGTAAAATGAATTTGTACAGATGCTAACGTCACAGAAATAAATAACACCGTCTTAATATTCTTGTAGAAGATATTTCGTGGTGGATGCATATGTCTGCATTATTTTGAGGTTGTATCGTAAATTGAGTTTTAAAATTAGACCTTGTCGAGATGCTTGTCACCCTAGTAATGCAATCTACGTGCGTTCCCTCGTTAAGAGATACTAGTCCCTTTATTGACTTTATAATGATTTCAAATTGTAGTGCACAGTCTAAACTAAATTATTTTTGTACCCATAAGAACTCAGGACAGGTAACTGGTGCCGAAATCAACAAACCACAAGATTTAGTTTGAAAGGTATTCTGCGGGTCATAAACAGGTGCTAAAGCCAACAGGCCACAAAATTACTTAACAGTGGTTTCAAGGCAATATTTGCAGGTGCTGAGACCAACAAGCCACAGAAATATGCTAGATTTGGGATTTAAAGGCGAGTATTTTTAAAAGGTTTTCTAGATGGGTCTCGGGCTCAAGTCTCTTGCGGTTCTGAACGCCTTTTTGGGACAAGTCTACGTCTCAGACTAAGGTCTTCGTCTAACTCAGAGGCCTGAAAGCCCCTCCAGTTAGAGCTAGGTAGGACTGGTAGCTGAATCGATGTCCTTTTAGCAGCCTGGATGCGTTGGTTTTATACTTTCTACGCCTCTCTGTCTGGAGAGAACTTTGAGGGTTGCGCCGAACTCTACTGTACGCGTTGTCTCACATCGTTGAGTCGGTTTTATTTATTTTCAGTAGGAAAGATTCTAACATTGATTGTGGCGTGTCTAGCGACGCACAAATTTTAACAAATTATTATGCATAGAAATACTAGTTTGAACTGGCGCTAACGTCACAACTTACCTTCATATCAGATAAGATAGGGAGTATAGCCAGACTTGAGAGTCTTCCAACGTCAACCTTTGTCTGGCTTCAAATAAAATTGTATTGTATCCTATTTTACGTTGTTATTCTTCTAGTTCTACAATTTTTCTCTGATCTTCACTGATGTCGTTTTTTCATCGAACAGTCCCCCCCCCCCCCCATCCAGCATTATCTATCAATTTCCCACCTACTTTTGTTTTACTTGATCTAATTGAATGGCGAAAATGCTGAATTACATATAGCTCTGCATCGATATAAAATTAAAAGTTGTTTTACATTTGGAAAATGAATCATATTCGTTAAATACTTTAACAGGCACCACATAACCAGTCGTATATCTCTTCTTAATATATGTTTATTATAATGTTATTACTCGTTATATAGTACAAAGAGTTGCAAAAAATATTGGTCACCTCTCTAACCACATGACCAAGTCTTACTAGAATTTTTCTAGTAGGTAGTGGGATATTTCAGATTTGACAAAGAATACTTAACAGAAATAAAAAGAATAATTCTACCAAGTGCAGAAAACTCTATTACAGAACAGGTGATAAACTGTATACTGGCACTAAGACTACAAAAAAAAATGAATTGATATCATCGAGTGTATGAACAGGTGCATTATTTAACCTACTGTAAAAATTATTAATATTTAGTATCATATTACTGAAGCAACAAACAAAATATTGTATATCATAGAAATAAATGTACACAACAAGTTCAAATCTGCACACATTTTGTTGTACTTACTAAATTATTTCTTGCATACTCATCAAACCTTGTCATTGGAAAGTCACAACCATAACTTAACATGGATATTTAATAACATCTATTTATCAGGTGTTAGCAACGGCCGACTCGTAATAACGTACAGGGAAACAACTCTTATTTCTGTGTCATATAGTACATACGAGGGTTGCGCTGAAAATTGTTTCTTCTTAAAAGACCGTTGCATTTTTTAACAAAAAATCTTTATTGTTTTTCAAAATATTCTCCATTCAGACTAATACACTTGTGCATTCTTTGAAACCACTTTTTAAAACATTCGCAAAATTCATTTTCTGAAAGGTCCTCAAAAATTCTTTGAAATTCTGTAACTGCTGCATCTGCGCTGGAAAATCTTTTACCTCGCATCATTTTCTTAACAGTTGCAAACAAAAAAAGTCGCACGGCGCCAGATCTGGGCTATACGAAGGATGACCTACCAATTGCACTCTCGAATCTTTAAAAAAAATCAATGTTCTGGCAGCAGTGTGGGAGGATGCGTTGTCATGATGGACTAAGATGTTACGCAAACCGGTCCTTTGGCGACCTGTCTGTAATTTTCCAAACATCTGTGGTAAAGCACTTCGCAGTACCATTCAGAATTAACAGTTCTGCGATCTTCAAGTGGAATAACAGCAACAGGGCCACTTCGGCGGAAAAAAACAGCAATCATTTTCTTATTGACGCTTCTGCCACGAATTACTTTTGTGGACAAGTCTTCATCTTCGAATAACCAAACACTAGACTGCTGTTTAGTTTCAGAGTCGTAACTGTATACCCAATATTCGTCACCTGTTACAATGTATGCCACTTGTTTGGAAGCTACTCCGTCAAATGTTTGCAACATAAATTTACACCAGTCGACTCGATCCTGTTTTTGACTTTCTGAGAGCAAATGCGGTATCCAACCAGTGCCGGTTTTACATGGGTGCTATTGGGTGCTGTAGAACCGGGCGGTAAATTTTTCTTGGGCGGCACGCAGAGCGCGCTAATGTAAAACTCTAGCGGTCACATACGATATTAGCGGTCACATACGATAGTTCTATTACATACTCAGACTCGCACTTAACAAAGTTGGCACGACGACGAAGTAAGCATATTATCATGTCCGGCTCATCTCCCGACGTCTGGTAGACCTAAGCAGGCCGCATAATAGTATATTACTAGCTGTAGCCCACGGCGTCTGCCGCGTTTAAAATTTAGGACGAATTTAATAACTGCTAGAAGACGAAGCACCACAAAACCAAACACGAGACAGGTCACACACAAAAAGTTCACAGTTGTCAAATACAAGTGTGATGTCAACCGAAGCATCAAAGCCTCGATTTGTAAGGGTGTGTTTAAACGGAGTCTGTGGGCGACTGTGGGTCCCATTCAGCAAGGCAGTAATAAACCCTCATTATTAAATGAAATGTACTTGTGTTCGTAGTTTTAAAAAACACAATCAATAGGCATAATAAGTAATTGTGTTGTTAGATAATGTTCCTATTAAAATCAATGGGAAGTTTGTTTAGAAAAATCCGAAAATAGTAAACAGTTGAATTAAGCCTTGTACTTTTGTCGGTTTAACACGGCATGCAGTGTTTCATTATTTAAGAGGTAAAAGTGATACTTTGTGACCGGACCGGACCGGACTGCGAGACTGGACGCGTTTGACTGACGAGCGTAAGCGAGTCAGGCAAATCCAGGCGAGGCACATAAAGTAACACAGGTTTGATGAACACGAAAACCCTCTGAGCACTTCAACAATCTGAGAATATATACCTCGCGATTTTTAACTACTGAAAGAATTTATAAGAAACTTGAAAAAGGAATTAACTCTGTATAGGAATATTGGGTTAACGTATTAAAAACGATTGTTAGCGTTATAAATTGGCCCAGTACTTTCAATATCAACGAAACAAGTTTGGTCAATATGACTCCAAAGGAATAGCTTAGCACTAAAAGAAATAGGCAACCAAATACAAAAGTTATTTTAAGAGTAAGACCTAGAGAGAAAATGGGAACATCTTCCAAGTCTTGATAATCCAGATAATCTTCAGTTTGAAATTAATCGTATATCCAAGTGTACAAAAGATGTTTAATCTCCCAAAGATTTAGTTAAATTGTTACATGAAAATAAATTAATATATTCATGTGTGCCTTCGTATTTTTTTTCTATAATGGTTAGGAATGCTAGTGGGGAGCGTTCATTTTCCACGCTGAAGCGGGTTAAAACCTATCTTCGAAATTCAATTGCACAAGAAAAACTAAATTCTTTGGACATATTATCAGTAAATTTAGACATTTTAAAAACCGTACTCACTAACTAGCTAATACAAACCTTTTCAAATTTAAAACCAAGAAAGCGACTCTTGTAAAACTGAGTGAAACTCCTCTTCTGTATTTTATTATGAATGTGATTGTACTTACATGTGATCATCTTAATTTCCAAAATTCCTTCCTAATATAGTTCCTAGTATATTAGTAGTCAGACATGTCAATGTATTGTAATATTGGGCATTGGCTTTGTTGTTTTGTGTTGCCTATTAATTAATTTTGACTTTTTAGTTGATTTTAAAAACCAAAGTTAGTTTGTGTTTTTTATTAGTTTTAAACGTAAAATATTTATTTTTATGTTTTATATATTTAATTTTAACTCAGTTCCTAGTATATTAATGATATTAAGATATTGCAGAAAACACAAATAGAAAGCCAATGTTTAAGAATGTTATTTTTTTTATTTCTTTTTTCTTATCTTATTGTTGTAAATAAAAACCAAATATTAGCTTTTTATTTTGTGGGTGTATTTTCTTATTTATTCTAGTTTTTGTTGTTTTTTATTATTTTATTTTTCACTGATGTATACTGTAAAGATATTTATAATAAATAATTTCGGATTTTGGAACCCTTCTTTTTAAACATAATATAAAAATATAATTTCAGATAGTTTAAATTACTAATTTATAAAAATATAGGTAGGGGCGGCGGTTACGATTAGCACCGGGCGCTAAAGTACCTTAAACCGGCACTGTATCCAACGGCTTGCTAGCTTTCTTACCCCAAGATGTTTATGCAAAATGGTATTCACCGCCGAGGATCCAATCTTCACTTCCTCCTGAATCCCCCTATAAGTAATATTTCGATTGGGCTGAATCAAGCTTGCCACACGATCAACATTTTCTGAACAGGCAGCTTCTGCAGGTCTTCCAGGTTTTGCTTCGTCTTCTAGCAGCTCTCGCCCTCGTCGAAATTTGCGGAACCAACGACTAACAGCGGATAATGAAGGGGCAGCATCGCCAAAAGCTGGTATCCTAGTATTTTATAGTCATGGAAAATCATAGCTCTAAAGGTAGTTCGCCGAATACTCATTTTAACTGAACTAAAAATGCACAACTACTTAACTTACAAAATTAACTACGTTTCGGAAGGAAATCGGAACGTTTGACAATTGTGAGTAACGAATGTCAACTAATGCGACATTCAATTGTTGCAATTGCGTCTAGCCAATTGAGCTTCCATGGCCTGTTACTAATTATTAACAGACCATCCCTCGTACCATGCAATTCCACCTTGTACCGACCCACTGGAATTAACGGAGGGAATTTAGCCTCATCGACTGTCCAGTCGCAGATACCTATTGTATTTTATTGCCTGAAAGAGAAAATAGTTACTTGGTTTCTAGGACATAGTGTCAGATACCGACAAAATGTAATTAGCAGTTGTGCAGAAAAAGATACATTTCCCGTTTTGAATATATAATAGTTATTTACGTATCAAGTCATGAAAGTTATCTTTTACTGGACTAAGGAGCATATTGTACGAGTCTGTAAGGCCGAGTACATTTAAGCTCCTGTGTCCAGTAGAATAACTTTCATGACATGCTGTGTATAAAATTTTACCTGAAATCGCCAATAAAGTCAAACTAAAGCATAAAATAGATTGATAACCTTAAGAAGTTGAAAACGTCATTTTGACAATCGTTTAAAAACTAGTGATTAGGTCTGTTAACGAACATTAGGTTTCTAGAAAGCTAACCATTACACGACTAGTATAGTAATAGCAGTCATGTAAAAATATTACTATACCTACCAGCCGTGTAATGATTAACTTCCTAGACTCAAAATAGCCTTCAACGTTTGAATTTCTTGCTTTTTCAGGTAAACAAATGTTCCTTCCTTATGGGACATCCATGCAAATTTCCACACTTGAGGAGTGTGCTAACCCCGATAACGTTTTCCTTTATAGCATCGCAAGCATTAATCTAAAAGTGGATTGGAAATCGACGGTACTTGTTACTTAAGAACTCAAACGTTTTAACCAGAAAATCATATGTTGCAAGAGAAAGCCAGGAAATGAACATGCCTAATTACTTCCACGTCGATTCCAAAGTCAACTATGGGAGAAAACGTTAAATTCATAGCAGCTCAAGTTCTGTTGTACTTTAAGGATGTAACTAACACGTGTTTAAAGCAGTTTTTATTGTAGTAAATTGGTTCAAATCTTTCGACGTTGATGATAGTGCCGTGCTGCTGAAACTGAGTACAAAATACTTACTCATTGAAAGTTGGTTGTTGTAAAACGGGTGATTACTTAAAATGCCTTAAAGCAACTTGCCTCCGAAAAAACTCCAAAAAGAAGCCCAACAAAAAAAATGGTAAGTTTCAACATGTTTGCTGTGTCTCAAAACACACCAACTTAATTATGGGAAAAGTAGATACACCCAATCCATTTTTTTAGGATTTTTGTTTGAGCGTGGGTATGTAATTATGTCCGGTATTGTTCTATCGACGGTCTACTGCACACATATAAATACAAAAGTCTTAATTGGCCAGGAAGTTATAATAGTAATTTACGTGGCAAGCTTAGTAATTAGCCTTTATGGGCCAGCCGTAATGTAATCCGGTGAGCCCCAATAAAGGCTAATTGCAAGCGAGCCGCGTACAACGTTTTATTTCCTCTTTCTGAAAATCCTAAAATGAATATTAGTGGTTAATAAAGGATGTGTTTATTAGAAAACAAGGTGCTTGAAAAGTCGCCAGGGCAACATTTTACAGGAAACGGGCCTGTAAAGACTCATTTACCGAGTCAGTTCAGACGACAGTAACATTTTACAGGTACCCTGCCTGTAAAGACTCATTTACTGGGTCAGTTCAGACGACAATAAACGTCCTTTTAACAAGTCAAGGGGAAATAAAAAAAATACTGCTACATATCGGTCAAAAATTACCAACGCCAAAATGACGTCATTTGAGCTGGCCACAATTTTGAGTTATAAAAAACAAGCACGTTGTTATCCAAAAATTCAAATCAATTAAAAATTATATAAAACTTCGGTTAAATTAAATGAAAAGGAAAGAAAAAGGAAGAAATTGTTCTAAATAAAAACGTTATTTTCCAAACCCGTATAAATATAAGTAACATATATTCAGAGATGATATATTGGAACTAAAATATGTTATTCGGTAAGAGTACACTTTTATAACTAATAAATTGCAAGTGCATTGTACACAATAAAGAAAGTGCGCTGTGAAAAATACCATAAATAACATATTTACAGGGTTGCCCCTGAACATCAGTACAAACTGCATATAACTTAGGAATTATATAAAAATAGATTTATACTAAATTTTATACACAATACAATAAGTGCTACCAGTGAAATAAAAACTTTATAATATTTTATAACTAATAGTACAGTAGATATATGCTAAAAATAGGTGAAAGGTGAAACTAATTTCCACAAAGACGGGGATTGAATTTTTCAGTTCGTTGTTGGTATCTTTTTGACATACTAAAAGTCTAGAAAAATGCGAGTGTGCAAAATGCGTTTTTTTTGGGCGCAATCTTGAAAAAATATTAAAAAATCATAAAAAATCGTGTGTGGTATCAAATAACGAAAAATTTCATACTGAAAAAGATTATGATATTGGTTTAAAAAAATAAAAATAAATAGCAAAATAGTGACCAAAATACTGAATGCTTATGCAGTGTTGAAAATCATATTTTTATTAATCAAAATACGTTTTATAATACAAATGCATATGGATTTCATCAATCTTACATCTTAGATAAGAGAAAAGCTAAATCTAATAGTCTTCTTCAGTTTCTTCTAAATCACTTTCTTTCAGTGCACTATTTGTGCAATCTCTACCAGATCAGTCACAACATACCTCGGTACATTCCACACCATAACGTCGACACATATATCTACCACGACTACACGGCTCATTTGTATCAGTTGTGCAGGTGCAACGGATCATGTTTAGTAATAACTCTGGTGCAGGGCTCATTTCACATGTTATGGGCTGTAGTTTGTGTCCTATACTTTTTTCCAACCCCACTCTTCGGAATTGGCAATATTGGTGTTCAAAGTTTTCCAACAAAGACATTGTAAATATACACGGAGAAGATGATGAACAGCAGCATCTTCTGTAGGTGGAAATTTTCCAATATTAAATTCATTTTTGGCAGTTGTGACTGTTTTCAAGTACAGATTATATCTTAGTAGGTTCAGAGACTTTGTCTTTGGATTTCCACCGTACAATGATACCAATGCTTTGTTGCCAATATCTGTGAGTTACTTTCTGTTTGCATTTTCTGATCCAAACAGAGTAGCGCAAATGCTAAATTCCTCACATTTCCAAAAATGTCGATATGCTGCCGATTTACTTTTACCAAATAAGGAGCTTGTGGTATCGCATCCAGTTAGAGCATGCGAAAAGAGAATAATTTTGCATTCTCTTTCGCCAAGCACATGTTGCATCGATTTAATATCACGTTTTTTATCACCGAACGTAGATGACTGCAAAAAAATATTTCGTGTATTATGGTAAATCAAAAGTATAAGAATATAGGTGTCGTCAGCAACAACTGTTATATGATTTTCTTCTGCCAAGTTCAGTACTGTTTTTACAATAACTGTGTCAGCATCATCTGTAAGTATTTCCCAAGCATGGTTATAAAGCACTGTTTATTTTCATTATTAGAAAGAAAGGGTCCTTTGCCAATAAGAAGCGGAGAGCTCTCAGTAAAGTTCACTGTTACTGATGATTGTTTTGTGCGTATCTGGTGATCTACATCCTTTGTACTGGAGATGGCATATCCATCAAATACAGTTGTCACAACTTGATATTGCTTAGCAATATGACTGCTATATAGTTGTAACACATCTGAAAATTTCCCAGGTTTTGGCCATGGCAATTTGTGCAGTAGTGCACCCCCATTAAGAACATACGATGTTTCCGCAGGTAACATGTAATTTAAACTAGTTGCTATGTCATCCAAAGTTCTTGGCAATTCATAATTGAAGTTCTCCTTTAATTTTTGTAGATCAGGATTTACGGACAAACATACTAGCATTCTCTGGGTAAGGAGTCCTATATCAATATGTTGAATAGCTCCGTCAATGACAATAACTTTTCTTAATATCTTCATTGTGACAGCTTGGTCCTTTTTAACCATGGCAACAGAGTTGAAAGCTTTTCCAGATAGTTTGGATTGGATTCGAAGATTAACTTAGATTCATCTGCAGTTATCTTGTGTTGAATGTCTACTAACCCACTGAAAATATTATGTAGCTCAACGCATTGTGAATCAAATGGATTGTGATCTTCCAAAAATTGAAGTAATGTAAGAAAATCCTTCATATCTCTAGATTTTCTACCATCAGATATTTAAATGTGTTGTTCACTGCTAACACGGGAGACATCAGTGAGATTGCTCATAGCAAAAATTACTTCACAGCATGCAGGGTAGCTCAATATCCATGAAGCTCGTTGACTATCACCCCCTTCTTCCAAGTGTTAACCCACCTCGACTTTTTGTTGATCGCATTAAGGTTTGTGCGATGAACATATCTGTCCATACTCCAGCCCACAATCTAGTGTGTCTACGAAGGATAAAATGACCAGCACTCAACAAGCTATACATCTTCATGTTTTTTCCAGTTATGTCATTTGTTGTAGATACACCCTGGCACATTTTGCGTAGCCCTTGTGCCCCGGAGCTGCAAAGAAAGGCAGCATGTGCTCTACAGCTTGCAAATGTATTTTATATTCTTCCTTGTGCAGAAATATAAGCAGCATTAAGCCGGTTTTCCAACGCAGGACCTTCCTCTCTGACAATAAATTCGACTTTTCACCAAGTGGTCCGGATCTGCACATTATAATTCCCATTCCATGGAAAGTGTTGTGACCATCGGTGGTAGCAATATTGTGGTCCACATTATCGGCTATCCACTGACAGAAATGACCTGTGGAACTTCAAAATTTGGTGTCCTGTCCATTATTGCAGACTGCAAATACTTTTTTACTTCATCATACGATACGAAAAACCCAAGTTTGTGAAGCTCATCTACAAGTAAACGAGAACCGAAGTCTCGATGAAGCTGCACACCAACACCAAGGAGGATTGGACTTATAAGTGATCTGGGTTTTGAAGCTTGCACCAAAGCCTGTGCAATGGAAATCTTCTTTTAATCACATGCTTTAGTACCAATGATAATATCCAAAAAATGTTGCAAAACAGATGGCAACAACTGTTTATTTTCCTGTTGAGATGCAATATCTGATGACGATAGATAGTATTCCATTCAAGTCGACAATAGTTTGATTTATGTTTTGATCAGTTTTGCTGCTGTTTCGCTTATACGATATTTTTTTAATTCAGGGTCTTCTAATTTCTTTTGTTCCTGGAAATCTAAGATAATATAAGCCACTATTTGGCCCATCTTTTTTAGAAACGATAATGTACCAAAAAACTGTTCTTTAAGCTTTTGCAGCATGTGACGATGACTATATGGTTGATTACCAATTGGTAGGAAGTCTTTCATTTTACTAGTCAGCTGCTGGACAGAAACCAGCTCATCATTTCCTTGAAACCACCTACATAGTTCCAAAAAAGCATCATGTTTTTCTTTCTCTGCAGGACGACCAAGAGGCTTACAACGTAATTCGTCTTGGGAATCATCTCGGATCGGGTCACCTTTTCAAAAATTTACGCTGCATGCCTGGTGATAAATGGCATCTGCTGCTGGTAAATCATTAACTGATAGCAATCGTGATTGAAAATTGGCTGACCATAAATCATTTCTGGAGTTACACGCCTTCATAACAGAATTTTGAAACATTACTGTACGGACCTGCATAACGCCAGATTTAACCCGTTTTTCACTGCCAGTAATAAAGCGACCACAAAACAGTGTTCTTTGAATGTAAATGTTGCTATATCCGTCCGTAATACTATACTGCAGCTGGCTAGTGCTTCATTCTGAGTATGCAACTTCAATTTCATATCACATATTATTGGGATTTGTGTACAGACGGCGGCATTCGACATGGACACTCACGGGGTGATCAGGAAATAGTTCAAATAAGTGATGGATATTGTCTTTTGGAATTTTACTTGCACTGATGATACCTTGTATACCTTAGTAGACAACTTAACACACTTTGAAGCTTCGCTTTCACTTTCAGAGCACAAGATACAGTTTTTTTCTGCCATTTTGAATTTCTTAGAAGACGTTAATACTTGAAGAACTCACCCGGAAAAAAATTGAATTTAAATATTTTTACACATTTAGATTTTCCTAGATTTTAGTGTGTCAAAAATATACCACCTACATCATCTTTGTAAAAGTTTTCCTTCTGAAAACGATTATTATATTATTTTCCAGCGTAAAATACCGTGAAATTTGTTACCATACATACATTTTTTACTGTTTGATGTTTTTTCAAGATGGCGGCCAAAAAAGAAACGCATTTTGCACACTCAGATTTTTCTAGACTTTTAGTATATCAAAAAAATACCAACAACGAACTAAAACATTCAAATCCTGTCTTTGTGAGAATTAGTTCCACCCAAAAACCTATATCTACTGTACTATAACCTATTTTGAGCAGATAAAATATTTGAAATGAAAATCTATAATTTTTAGTGTTTATTAATATATTTACACGCTTTCTTAATCAGTAACATAAGAACACATTACATAAAGTAGATAACATAGCATTTGTACTTTGGGGTTGACGCGATACTTCATGCTTGGCAAGTGTGTTGCCTATCCATAAGGCGCACTCGCCACAATTCGGCGCTCTTGATTTATTATTGCCGTCAGTCATTGTTATTATTAAATTTTATTACTTGAACTAATAACTACTGAACTAATAAGTACTAACAAAATATGGAACATAGAAATCTGAAATGTGTACCTACCTGATATCAAAATCTAATATTTTTGAAAAATAGAAATAGTGTTAATATCACACTTGAATATATTGAGACCAGCTCATACATCCAGTCTTTATATTCTAAGGTGAGCAAATACCTTCGAATGGCAGCTGAATTAACTGATAACTCTTAGAATTTTCAATTATGAATCTATCATTATCTAATATTTCCTTAATTACGTAAGGTCTTCTAAATTGAAGAAGTAATTTTTTATTAACTGATGCGGTAACATCAACATTTTTAATTATTACCTAATTTTATACACTATTTATGATTTTCATCGTATTATTCGTTATTGTAATTATAATTTGCTATGATTCCTCAAGCACTGCTGTTTCGAATATCAACGAAATTTTGCTCAGCTTTTTGCTTTAAATTATATTTTAATAAACCTGTCTGATTGATCCAAATAATAACCTTGGTGTCACCAGTAAAACGATTACTGGTGTTATTTAATTAAAAATCTGCATGATGTAATATGCCATCTCCCTTCCTCGCATCCTTTGAGAGCTGTGCTAACATTGGCGTTAAAATCGATTAATACGTTCAACCTGACCGTTTGGATATGGAGTGGCTGTAGCTAACAAAACGTGTTTGATTCCATTTTCTTCTGCAAATGGTTTAAATTGAATGGATGTAACAGAACTACAGGAGGACGAAAATTCCTCCAGTCGGCCAGGTTCGAATCTCTCTGGGACCGTGTATTTTAGCTTTTTTTCGAATCTAACAACAATCATGGAAGGCAAATGGATACCATCACGATGCCACCAAATTTATCCCGAGAATGTTTCCACCCCATCCAAGGGTGGAAATCGTCAACTTGCAGTAGTATTTACACATCAGCGCCACCATTCATGGTGTAAAGTTCAAGGAGCTTCATTCAACAATTAGGAATACGGCTTGAGACTTGGTCAGCCAGGGTCGCCGAAATATCTTCTTCCGAAACCCAGTTATATGGCACACCATTGCTGCCTTACTTTTCCTACTTCTACAACCATGATTTCAGTACCCAATTTTTAAAGTCACATGGTGGGCCTCCCGGAAGTTGCAAGATATGGGACTTGAACCCCGTACCGTAGTCGAACCATAACCGCTCGGCCATACTCGTGATACCTTCCATGGTAGTAGCACCAAAACCCACCAATAGAGGTTTAGTACTCTAGTGGCGCCATATAATATAATAACTTAATTATAGATATCAATGTATAACAATGTAAAAATGCAAATAAACGCATAAGGCACTTTAAGAAGAAGAAGAAAAGAACTACGACGATCCGATATAATTTTCGCTGGTTTACTATATGTAACAAAATAAGTATTTAGGTGTTTAATTTGCTCATCAGAATTGATGATCACTGTAGGATACAATTTTACAAATTTTGTAAATGAATTACTATTTCAAAAATATATTGTTATGATATGCAAAAGGTAGTTTTAAAATATGGATGATAGAAATGATAAATTTGGAAGGTTAATTATAATCAAATTCTAAAGGGTTTAATAAAGATTGGGTGTAAAGTTCAATAAGAATGATAAAATTAATTAAGACAATGAGTAAGGTAATTTGAGGTATAAATAGCAATTGAGTATTCAAATTTTGATGGTTGCAGTCAATTTTAATAAGTTTCAAGTCAAGGTCACAATTGACAAATGTATTTGTTATAATAATAAGAATTGATAGCATGTAATAATAGGATATTTAAAATTTATAAGAGGGCAAGAAGAATTGTATCTAATAGAAATGAAAATTTTGTTTAGTTAGTTGTAAAAACAAACTCGTAAAAAATGTACAAATAATCTTGAAATGTTTAATTTTGATCAAGAAAAGTTAGAAATTATGCCTTATTTGTATAGTTACTTGGTAGTATACAAATTTAAAGGCTATTAACAAATCTACGAGGTGCAGAAATGAAAATTAAATCATAATTTATTAAAACTAAACAGTCAGTGAAGAGATTGTCTAATACAGTGAATTAAATAGAAAGAACCAGAGAACTACTGAATTGGAGGAAATTGGATAAGGTGAAGGTGACACAAAATTAAATATTCATTGGTTACATTGGTGGTTGTATAGAAGTGAGGTCATTCATCTATAAGGAGGTTAGTAGGAGTGCCAGCTGGAGTTGGACAACTTCTGTGGGGGTTGCTGAGTGTAGAGGACTATCTAAGGAATAAACAAGATAAGATCAGATTCATTTACAAAGCTGAAACTTACCAGGAGTCTATTGGCGTAAAGGTGACGTTTGATGAGGAGAGCGATACCGGATTCTGCGGACGTTTGGAGTTGGTTGACAGGAATAAGCTGTAGGTGTTGCATAAGGTGAACATTTGGATCTCTTGAGGATAGGAGCAGTGTTATTTAAATATTGGCAGTGTGAGCTGAAGAAGTGATAAGGTTTGTGTTAGTAATTAATATCAAAGCATTTTGAATAACGAACAATATTTAGAAAGAGTAAAATACAAAACCATAATTACTTTGGTGAGTTAGTTGATAGTTATGTGTTATGTCAATGTAAAAATAGATTTGTCAATACCTGGTTTGAGTAAATGTAGAAGTCAAGTTGACATTTGATGTCATTAAATAGTCAAAAATTAAAATAAAAACTATATTTGGCGAACCACTCTGAATAAGAGTACTTAATTGAAATAATTGATTTGAAAGTAATTCTAGGTTTACTAATATGGTACATTGCATTAATTAAGGGCAAGCTCAAAGTAAAATAGTCACTATATAAATTATATTACTAGTTCAAATGTGGAGCTATCAATAAACATAACAATATTTATAACAATGACCAGTTTTTTGAGTATGAATACAGTAAAATTGTGAATTCCTATTGTCAGGGCAATGAAGTCGTACTGTGTACTATACATTTTAAATAAAATCTTATATAATTTTTCACCTTTTCATTCATATAAGAGAACCAATAAACGTGAGTTAAATATTCCATGGCTTTGCTAATGCCGTGGCGACATATATCTTAATGACTGGCTTGAATAATATTGTATTCCATTGTGCTTGGAAAATAAAATGGTAATTTTCCATTAGATTTTCTATAAATTAAACCAGTACTTATTTATAAAAAAAACCTTAATTTACTTCGTGTTTCTTCTTAGTTTCACTCATTTCGTTGTCTAAATCTTATAAGATCACCAACTTTCTCTAAAAACTATTTTCAGTTATAAGTGAAACAGTGTAACTTTTACTAAGTAAGTCAGCGTGTATAATTCTATAACTTGTGCGATGTGCAAGATTGTACTTATCATAATTCGGTCAGTTCCTATGCTAAGATTTTTAAAATCGTTATTTGAAAGAGGGTTTGTCAATATTTTAAAATTAAAAAAAAGGCGCTACAAGAAATTACAATAAATGGAAACAATCTGTGTCTAGACGTCCTGGTGAAACGTAAATCAGATGGCAGTTTAGGACATGCAGTCTATAGAAAGAAAACACACACGGACAGATATCTAAATGCTGACTCACATCATCATCCAATGCAAAAAGCAACAGTTCTCCAGACTCTGGCGACAAGAGCCGTTCGTATCTCAGACGAGGAAAATCTAGAGAGAGAAAAGCTACATCTCTTTGACTCTTTACAAAGGAACGGATACACAACTACCGCCATACGAAAAGCACTAGACAAGACTATGACAAAGAAGGCTAAAGAAGAATCTCCACCTCTGGAAGGCTTAGCTTTTCTACCTTACGTTAAAGGCTCAACTGATAAGATAGGACGTGTCCTGCAACGATGCAACGTCAAAACTGTGTTCACGAGCAAGGAAACTTTGGGTAACGGCTTCAGATCGGTAAAAGACAAGATTCCAAGTTTAAAAACCGCTGGCGTATATCGCATTCCTTGTTCTTGCGGCTCGAGTTACATTGGACAGACTGGTCGTTCCGTTGATCTACGACTCCAAGAACATAAAGGCGATTGCAAACACAAACGCATCACAAAATCAGCCGTAGCTGAGCATACGTTTACAAATGGGCACACTTTAGAATTTGAGCATGCCAGAGTACTTGCCAGAATACCTCATTACTTCCCGCGAGTGATACGTGAAGCCATAGAAATAGAAAAACATCCAAATAATATCAACAGGGAAGATGGCTTTAAGCTTAGTAAAACGTGGACCCCTGTGATACACGATCTAAAGCGTTACAACCACTCTGCGTCATACGGCCACGCCCCACGGATTACGTTGCACTCGGACGACCAACCAGCGCCAGCGTTACGCCACTCCGCGCGCCTGGCACAGAGGACTATAAATAGCTCCACACCGACCTTCGGTTCTTAGTGCGACTTTCACTCTGATGATGCAAGCTGCAAGGTCTTGCGAAACGTTAGTAAATATGGATGCACAAACAGCAAAACGGCCAAATCTGCCTAAGTATCCTCGTTCTCAAGATACTCAAACAACACGAGCCACCAAAGAGCACGGCCATCGAGCGGGTTTTTGCTCGACTTCACAAGGTGCAAGGCACATTAAGCCAGAAAATGCTGGGTGTTCATATACAAATACTACGCGGTCTAAGCCGAAATTCTATACTAAGGAGAATAACAATCTGTGTTTTATGAATTTTCCAGCCACCTGCCACGTATTTTAGCGGCCTATTCTACAATAACCAAAGCAAATTAATCAAGCAGACGGGCGTGCATGTACTTAACGAAGCCGCCTTCAAATAAGTACAGTTCCTTGGTCGTAGCTGCGTGCAGCTCATATGACGGTCTGCCTGTCGGGGATTTAGATGTCAATCAAAACGCTTGTAAGGGCGTTCAAATAGCAGTAAATGTCATTGCAGGGTTAATATATGAGGCATAAAACATACATGTTGAGTAGAAAACCCCTTCTCTCAAGATTGGCTAGAAACGGGACACGCTATCTCTCATCCGCGTAGCGCCTTAGCCAATCACATTGCCGAATTAACCGCCTGTTCCATATTCAACCAATAGTTGTGAATATCTGATTATTTCGTGCCACGATCGAGGGTCCTTTTCAGCATTACCGAGCCAAGATCTTTGAAAAGGGTTCCTCGAAGTCTTCTGCAGCATACGAAATTCAGTTTGAGCATTCGAAATTCAGTCTCAGCATTCGAATTCAGACTCAGGATCTCGCACCCCAGCAGTTCCGGCAGCGTTCCAGAGGGGCACCAGCAACACACACCACAGCCGGGATCTTACAAGGTATTGTGTAAAATGCGTATTAATATCGACGCTAAATAGTTTCGCTAAGTGAAATAGTGCTGCGGAAACAAGATAAAGTGACCCACGTTTGAAAGACCTCGTATAACGTTCATAGAACGGCAAAGACAGTCATTGTCGTTTCACGAATTACTAATCCGGTAAGATTACCGATGAGAATATTTAGCAGGTTGTAAAACACCATGACGTCATGTAGGGTTTAAGATTCAGTGATTTAGTCAGCTGTTATCCTCGTGCAACGTCATTTTGGTGTTTTAAAGTCAATATATTGAATTTTAATTACTCTTTCCTGTATTTGAGTATAAAAGCTTCTAGCTGTAGGAAACCCCTTAAGGTAAGTTCCATTTAGGACAGAGCTAGAAACGACATCGCTACATTAGTTGACAACACACCTAAGGATGGGTTTCCCTTTTCGCTTTAAGAAATCGTCCATTATTATCGACAGAAAAGCGGTGGTGCTGAAGGCATTATATCCCCTTCATCAAAGAATCTCGGAATAACCTACGGCATCTCGAGTATCCCAGCCGGTAACCCTTTACCACCACCATTACAGGCGGGCTGGGATTATGATAACTCAATATTGTCGTAATCTCATTTTATCAGGTAATTTCTGGTAGCTAGATTTTTTCAGTTGCAGCTTTTAGAAAACGCTATTCTAGTTCAGAGTAATACAGAAAGGATCTCGTATTACACGTGTTTTTAACAAAAAGAGGGGATTATTTTGAAGTTAAAATATTCAAAAGTTATTACATTTATTTATCATACCTAAAATCTTCTGTTTTAAATGTAAATTATGTCCTCATGGAGGTAAACAGACTTCCCAACTAATTCCCAATGTGTTCAAGCTTCTGTTTGCAGATAAAATAAACAATTAAGTGAAATTATGCCGACACAAAATTAGAATATAAAACTACTTCATAACATGTACCATTTAAACTGTCTCTAAGCAAGAATCAGCTTTGGTGTGGGCTTACTGGATCACGTTGCCATAGTATTATTGCGAATAAGGACTCTTTATGCAAACATCGATATTACAACTGTATCATTAGGTCAATATTCATATACATTGTTTACACGCAGGGAATTATTTTGCGAGCGTTGTGTTTTACGCTTCTGGAAATGGTAGGTTATCAGATCAAACAGCAAAACACGATACTTTTTCAATATATTTTTAAATTCTGAAGTGTATTCATTTGTGAACAGACATAGGCTACAAATGTCTTAAGGGGTAATTAGGCCCCTATGACAAGGTTTGATAAGTTTGTAAAAAATTATTTAGTAAGTACGTACATACAATAAAATGTGTGTAGATCTGAACTTTTTGTGTACATTTACTTCTGTGATATGAATCGTCCGAACGATACGAATGCTAATATCTTGTTTGTTGATTCAGTAATATTTCACTAAATATTAATCATTTTCACCGTAGGTTAAGTATCAATAAATTTTCTTTTTATGGTTGTTAGGGCCAGTAAACAGTTTATTACCCGTCCTGTAATAAAGTTTTCTGTACTTGGTTGAATTATGCTTTTTATTTCTGTAAGTCTTTTTTGTTCAAACTGATATAATTTCACACTACTGGAAGAATTCCAGTAAGACTTGGTCGTATGGTTAGAGAGGTGATCAACATTTTTTTTGCAATTCCTTGTACTGTGTAACGGGTAATAATAATATTATAAAAATTAATTTAAAAAAGATATACGCCTGGTTATGTAATTTCTGTTGAAGTATGATTTTTCAAATTTAAAACAATTTTTAAATTTATGACAATGGGGTAGCTATATGCGATTCAGTAATTTGGTTGTTTAATTAGATCAAGTAAAACCAAAATAGCTGTGAAATTGACAGATAATGCTGGAGGGGAAGACTGTTTGACGAAAAAACACTAACCAATAGAACCCTAAAAACTGAAAATTGCAACATAAAACGTCCCAACAATGGCATCAGAGAAAAATTGTGGAACTAAAAGAAAAACTAAGCAACATAAAACGGAATACAATACAATTCTCTGAAGTCAGACAGAGAGGTAAACGTTGGAAGACTCTCCAGTTTGGCAATACTGGACTGAACACACCCACCTTTGAAAATCGTGTGCTCACTGGCACACGAAGAGAATAGTTTCTCTTGGGAAAGTATCCGCTGTCTTGATGCACTTAAAACGTGTATGCAGCAATTATTTGATGGATTTGCTCACAAAACACTTTTGGAGCCGTTCGTCAGGGTGCGCCTTCAGGTCAAACACCGAAACGACTGACTTCTTTCTTTTAAATCTATTTGAGCTGAATGTGCATCCCGCAAACAGTCTTGGGCCCACGTTTGTAGCTGCACAATCTAAATCTATCTCACAACTTGTTTACCGTACAGGGCCGACTATACGCACGTTTGTTATTTTGAAATACCTTACTTATATCTAGTTTATAATAATAAAATAAAAAGAAAAACCGAGTTCATCCTGTAAGTGTGAATATAAGCACTACAGGGGAGGCCCGTTTCAAAGCTCAAACCTGTTCTCAGTACCAATACTGAGTGCTATCCCAATGGCTATCAACTCGCATTCAAATACGAGTTGCAAAATTTGCAAGTAGTATGAATGCATTCCGTTAACGACAAATTACACGTGTTAGGAGCTGATTAGGTTGAGAGATAGTCACGAAGATTGTAATTCAAGTTTTGAATGCGCAAAACGAGTCTAAACTCAAATCATCTTTGCAGTCCGACGGGGCTTAATTAGCGATAACGACACCATCCACGGGGATAAGCGGCTTAAAAGTTGTGAATATACCGCACTACATTGCCGAGCCTACATAGCAAGAAATACAAATAACTAAAGGTCTTCTTCAAGGAGGTTACCAACAACGACAACAATAAGCACGGCAACAATATTTATCAAAAATAACAAAGCTGGAGCATCCGGTTGAATTTTGTCAGAACACAAAATTGTGGAGCATCCTTTGACAACTTTTGGAGAAAATGATTAGCAGAGAAGGTGTGACGATAAGTAGTAGGAAGCTCAATTGGTATCTTGACACAACAAAGAAGCTGACCTGCGGTTAATTAATTAAATCATTAACGATGGTAGCCCAAACCGCAGATCAACCTTCTTGCTGCGCGTACAATACGGAAACTCTGAAAAATTTCGTACACTTACCGCGATGGCCAAGCTAACTCAATCGGCTATATGGTCGTGGGTTTAAATCACCAGCTATTCACCCCTGTAAAGTCTTCAAAAAAATATTGTTGGGCGCCAGAAACCAGATGGTTTCGATTAAAAATAAATGAACTACAAGTAATCAGAGTTTATTAAATATTAAATAATCTTGCAGTCAATAACTGTGATTTACGCAATATGGAGTTTATTCAAAATTGGCAATAATACAAGCAAACAAACTAAAGGTTGCCACACGCGTTAATACAAAAAACCCCTTTATGGGTCGTTAAATTAATTGAAATAGCAAGGTAAATCGAGTGATATGCATATCGCTGTCATTTATAAAAAACTTTTCTGTCTAGGCTGTTGTGAGCAATAAAAAACGTGGGTACTCCTTTCACAAAAAGGCGTAAAGTGCACATAAAAATTCAAAGCTATCTTTAATTAAATAACAGTGAATGTTCTACTCAATGGGAAACAAATTGAAGTACTGGTATAACCAGCCCGGGTTTAACAACCGAAAGCTCTAACCTCTGGCGTCCTGTACTTCTTAAATGGTAGTGCAGTCTAAGGGTTGCTACACGATTATTCTTAACGCGATGCGGCGGCTTGACCAAAAACAGACCACATGGCAGCATCGACGCTGAAGGTAGCTGACGGCCGTTTAAAATTGTGACGGGAAGCTGGCCTCCAAGTGTAAAATTATCAGGCGAAAATGATTACTTCCAGGTAAAATTCCCAGGAGAAATTTCCGGATAAAAACTGATTCCTGGTGAAAAATTGTGAGCTAAAGGCGAAAATAATTCCTGGTGAAAACTTGTGAGCTAGAGGCGAAAATAATTCCTGGTAAAAGCTAAAGCAATGCAATTAATATGATGATAACAGAAATAAAAATCCATCGTACCTGAACTCAATTTTCAGCTTTCAAACACAATCGTCGTGGCGTAATTAGCACGAAGAAAATTCTCGCTAGCAAGTGGCTTGTTTGAGGAACGCGTTCGGCCAATCGAAATGCTGCGAGCTGGGCCTTTGAAACAATCCAGCGAATATTTGTGGGGCTTTCCAGAATCGGTACGAAATAAGCGAACTAATAAATTGAAAAATTCGAAATACAATTTGATTATTATTCGAAAACAATATACAGGCTGGTCCTGAAGTAATTGGTATATGGAGAAAACATTTGAGCGAAGCCGAAAAATGGTTTGACTCCCCACAGCCAGATTTTTAACAGGGTAACAACCTGGAAAAAAAACGTACAGAAGTACCTGAGATATAAAACGGAATGATTTCAATAAAGTTAATCGTCAGTCAGAAGGCCAAAGGAAAGTATGGGATAAGTGTGGAAATGAAAGAATAAAGTTGAGAAAAGAAGAAGAGGTAGAAAGTTTCTAAGAAGGGAGTATCCGAGAGCAAAGCGCTAGACTTATCCGTCGCGCTAGATGGAAAAGGCGCGCCGGTGGATAAGTTAGACGCTTGGCTCCGTACCACCACCAACGAGAAACAAGCTAACCAATAAGGTAGAAAATAGGAGAAATTGCAAAAGGGATACCTAGGTATTAAAAGAATATAGTAAAAGAAGATAGTTTAATTAAGAAGGATTTGGAAAGGATTAGTCCGATGTCCGTCAGTCAGTCAATCAACGCAGGGCTGTGAGAAAATAGCTATTGTAATGAAATGGAAAAAAAGGCAAAATGTGAGGACGCCATTGATCACAGACACTCAGCGCGGGCCGCCGTAGTGGTACCGCGAATGTAAGCGACTGTGAATAAGAACGCCAAAAATAAAAACCCTAAACTCTGCTGATCGAGGAAAAGTGAACAGTCCAGGAACGACTGCACACTGAAGCACCGTGTGACCTAACGCACAGCGAAACACCGGAGGCAAGTCACCAAAACTTACTCCCGAATGAATCATCGCAGCCTAACAAGACTGTGACAAAAAAAGGTTCGGAAGAAAACCCAGGATAAAATCCTAAAAACCTAAGCATGAATTCATGCAAAGCACCGGCAATAAAAATAACCTAGACACCATCGCACTCTGTCCAAACGACGAGCGGGACACCAAATTAAATTCGCAAAAAACGCAGGCAACAACAAACAAGCCAAAATAACGTCAAAAAGGTAACGATGCCTCGCAAATCCTCCCTAAATCGGAGCGAGCTATAAACAGAGCTCTAACGAAGCAAAGAAACCAAGGGGCGTCCGTCTTACTAGGACAATGGCTGGTAATGAAATGGTCGAAAATCGTAGAGTTAACCCGGCAATCTATAAATGTTTTGTGAAGCGAGATGGGAAAGGAAATAGATAAATATTTGATGAAAATGTTCCCAAAAAGAGACCTTTCCTGCATTCCCAACCAACCACCCAAATCATTGCTAGAGGGAGAACAAGATGACGTTGCTCCTCAATGGTGACCTTCCCTGCATGCTCAACCAACCACCCAAATAACAATAAATAAAAATAAAAAACCCCAAGCAAGTATAAACTTGTGAAGCGAGATGGGAAGGGAGATGGAAAAAGATATTTCGATGGAAGAGTTCCCAATGGTGACCTTCCTTGCATGCCCAACCAGCCACCCAAAATAAGTCATGCAGGTCTAGAAACTCAAGGTTATAGATACTGCTAATTCCATCATCAGTAAAATCAACCTTGCAAAAGTAAAGAAGGCTCACACACTCATCGTAAAAGCAATTCACCTAAACACTTGTTTCACTATCAACAAAAGACTCAAAAAGAGTTCGACAAAAGGTCCAATAGCTATCTACAAAGAAGCGAAGAAATCTGTCGCTCATAAGGGTTTCACATAATATAATCAAATGATAGGGAAAAGTACCATCAAATCGGTAATAAGGGGATCGCTCAAGGTGCTTAACTAGCACTCGAAAGCAAAAAATATACGGCTTAAATAAGCACGCAATAAAACAACAATGGTAATAATAGAAATTGGTTATAATGTCGAAAAGGGTGAGAATAATGTTAATAGTACAATACTATCCTTAAGGTAATTAGGCGAATAAACTAAACATGGACATACATCCTCATCCACACAATCATGCACACCAAAATTCACTCCTCGACTTGTCCTTCTCCAAAGTAAGGTTTTAAATCTTTAATATGCCAAACTACAACGTTCTTGTTGTCGGGCACGGTCACTAGCTGATAAGTAAGAGGACCAGTAACTTTTATTACTTTGCATTTGACATATTTAGGAGCTAATTTCTGATTGAAAGACTTAGAAGCATCAGATAAAACGTAGTTCTTTTTCCAAACTAAATCATTAGCGTTAAATTTTAATGGACGCTTACGCAAGTTATAATGCTTGGAATTGCTTTGAAATGAATTATTGAGGCGTTTAACAACGTCTTGATAAAGTTCGGAAAGTTGATTAACGTCTGAAACCAGATCTTTACGAGTTTCTAATGACAACTCTTCCTCTTGGAAATTCTTAAGACGACCGTAATAAGTCCCAGGAACTGGTACAGTCCTCCCGAAATTTAAGAAAGAAGGGGTGTAACCCGTTATCTCATGAACGGCGTTACGCAATGCGTGTGCAACTTGGTAAAGGTGTTCGTCCCACGAACGATGGCGTCAATCTACCCGCAACAATGGAAAGAAACTATGGCAGGATAGTAAGAGACAAATGAGAAGAAAAAGTACGGGAAAGATTAAGCGAAAAGCAGACAAGCGAAATGAGTAGATTCACTTTTAGATAGTAAAAATATACTTGATGGTTCTGCAAACAAATAAAAGAAAGCTAAAGATTGACGTTTTTCGGTCTTGTATTTCGTGAATAATACATTCTACTTTTGCAATTTAAAGAACAGTATGCCAAAGGTATGCGATTGTGTTTTGTATTCCTTGCAATATTGTTGAATACCTAACATCTTAAGGAGAGGGAGTTAGGGGTTCTAGGCGTAAAGGGAGTCAAACTTTTGTTTTGCTTCTGGCACCACAATTCTTAGATACGGCTTTGGGTGACGGTGTGGCGTTTTATAACCCTTGGTCAAATAATAGAGACAAATGCTAATTTAGTCATTTTCATTTTAGGTAATTCTTTACACAGTAATTTACATCATATTTCTGCAACATTTAGATAAAAGCCATTACAAACTATGTGTCGACACTTTTTGTTTTAATTTTGATGTAAGATCAATACCCTGGAGAAATGTATATAATGTGAGTGTTTTAGCGACAAAATTTAATTTGTTAATAATAATTCAATTGCAGTTTTAGATATTTATGCCCCTATAGCCCTATCTGGAATTAGTAAGCCTCACTCTCCATCCTAGCAGGTACATGCTCATTTAAAATACGGTGAAAGGACATTGACATGACATTGAAAAAACGTTATTCGTTACAACTAAACGTTGAAATTTACAGTAAACGTCATTTTTTTAACCTAAATTAGACGTTGATTTTTAGTAATGCTCTTTACTATTTACATAATTAATCCGTTGATTAGATGCGTTGGCTTGGAGGTTTATTGAGCGTGATTATGCGACGCGGATATACCGTTGATTTTAAGAGATATTACGTTTATACAAACGCCAAAAATTTAACATTTTCCATATTACGTTAAAACTACTTTTAGATTAGTAGTCGACCCTTAACGTCGATCTAACGTTGTTACAACAACGTAATAATAACGTTTTTGTATTACGTTTTCCTGTCGTTGAAATTAAGTGATTTTTAGGCCAGCGGTAGAAGGTAGACTTGGCGTTTATAGAAACACGTAAATTTAAAATGTTTCATATACGTTCAAATAATGATAGTATAAAATGACTGTTAGATCAGTAATCGATTATTAACGCTTACTTTTGTGCAATTTTGATAAACGTCAATTTTTTAAAATTTTGTTAAATGAATTGCTTCGAAACGTTATATCAATTTCAACTTGCAGTTGTTGGTCGCAGTTTAAAGAATGATTACATGCAAAGTAAGGAAATCAGGAAAGTATAATGATTATTTTTGATATCTACAGTAGCAGCACAAGTAAAACAAGAGGCACAAGCTGTTTAGGTATTGTCTTTTCCAACACCAAGGTTAAATGGAAGAGCAGTTCGCAGCCGAAGTTCAACCTTTTTTTCCTCCTTATTTACTTATTTATTACTTAAGTATATGTATACAAGAACAAAAAGCACTATAAAGGCATACTATTATTATTATTGTTTCCATTATTATTGTATATTCAAAAATGGAACACACGAAGTAATTATTTATTTAGCATATGGCAAATCTTACGCTTGAAAACAGATAATAATTATTTAAGCTTTGTCGTTACTGGCGATGGTTCCAGGTCTGTGATATTTACTGTCGCCCGTTTACTTACGCTTGCTGCTCAAGCTTTTGAATATCTAGACAGACCGATTTTGGTAACAGTGTGAAGCTGAATGCCTCAAATTCCAAAGAAAATGGCGATGTGTCGTTTAAAGACATTTTAAAATCTTTCAAGAGGGTTATTGCTAGGCCAATCTTAATTTGCATCAATCCAAATCGAAGACCTGCACATTTGGATAATGAATATACATCCTTGGTAACCATGTATATGAACCTTATCTATGCAAACTCTTGGTCCTTCACCAAAGGGGATGTAGGTAAAAGGCAACCTATCCCGTACATTTTCTTCAGAAAATCGGTCGGGATCAAATTTTTCCGGATTGGTATAGTAGTGCGGATCATGATGCAGTCCCAGTACTGAAACAGCGACTTCCATATCTTTTTCGAGAACCAAATCTGTGTTAGGAATGTTATAATTCTTCACGCACTGCCCAGTTATCATTGCTACGGGTGGGTATTTCCTTAGGGTTTCTAAAACATTTGTCTTTACAGTGGGTGAAAAAGTTAAAAAGTATAGTGGATGAAGTCACAGAAGCGGAGATTTAATATCAAAATCTATTCCCAGAACATTACTTACAAAATCTTGTACAGTTCATCCGGTCACTGTTAAATACAGTTTTTCAAAAACTTTTAGGTAAATGTCAGAAAGCATTACTTTACTTTCTGGCCACTCTTTACATAAAATATAGTAACTCACCATTAATTACCCTATTCATGTATTTCATTTCCATGATTGCATCATAAGTTATTTCATCTCCATGTTTAGGGAGGACAGTTAGTAACTCAGCTCTTAGCTTATCTTGAATTGCGAGATTAGTGGCTAGTTCGTACAGGCAAAAAGTCAAAGTGGTTGATGATATTTCAAAACCTGCTGCAAAGAAAATGAATACTTGAGCAGCCAGTTCCTTGATTGTATCATCACTGGTATATTGGCCTTCACATTCAGATTCTGTATCATTTATTAGCGACATCAATATTTCCAGTATGTCTTTACGAAAAATTTTGTTAGCTTTACGATAGGTCACGGCATCTTTAACTACGTTTATGAAGAAATCATTTGAATATTTGTCAAATAGCGTCACCCCAAGCCAGCGAGCCAAATTTGGTCGAGTAAAGGCTATTGCGACTTTAAGTAGGCGAAATTTTGAACTAAAATCGAATGTCCGCATGCCATGCTGCCGAAATTCAGCATTTGGGTTTAAGAAGCTGTTGCATTCCAGCCCAAACGCACACGATCCGATAACATCTGTAGTGTAGCAGGCCATAACTTCCTTAGCATCAATGGACTGTGAATGCAGACACTGCTCGTCAATTGCATTTCGCATTTGAGAAGCACATTGGACCAAACAGTCGAACATAATTTTTATTTTTCCCGGTGTAAATGCCGGGCCCAAACCCAAGAAGGCGAAGGCCCCCGCCAAGGCGGCGTCCCCCAAGAAGGCAGCAGCGAAAAAGAAGTAATGCGTCGCCGTCCACACCACCACCGGCCTGCCTCCAGCAGCCAGGATCCTCTACTCCCGACGACGTGCCGCCGCGACGCGGTGGTGGTGTGGACGGCGACGCATTACTTCTTTTTCGCTGCTGCCTTCTTGGGGGACGCCGCCTTGGCGGGGGCCTTCGCCTTCTTGGGTTTCGGAGCTTTAGGCTTCTTCGTGGGCACTTTGGTGGTCTTTTTCGCCTTCGAGGGGGACTTGGGCTTGGCGGCCTTCTTCTCGGCGGCGGCGGACGGGGAAGCGGCGGCTGCCTTCTTACCTTTAGGTTTCTTGTCGGCGGCCTTCTTCGGCTTGGCGGCTTTCTTGGCGGCCGTCGAGCCCTTAGGCCTTCCGGAGCCCGGCTTCCTGCCCGCCGCCTTCTTGGGCGTCGCGGCTGAGCCCTTCTTGTCCGACTGCTTGGCGGAACCGCCTCCAGATAGATAGTTTTGCTCGCAACTTTCGCCATCTTTCGCCTCCAAGGGCGAAGAGGTTCGCACTAAGGGGATCGTCTTTCTCGTTGTGATAAAATCCGCGTTCTGTGAAGTTTTCAAAGTCTTGCTGAAGTACGGTTCGTATTAGGTGAGGGTCTGTGATTAGGTATTTTGGTTCAGTGAAAACATACAGGCCACCGTGTTTGCATTAAGCTGATCTCAATGTATCGTAGTTCTCCTTGATCTGGATCCCCAGATATTTCAACGGCTTAGAGAGTTGTAGTGTCCCACCAGGAAATGTTGGTTGTACAAAGGGAAAACCTCGCCTTTTCCAGTATAACCACTTCCACTTGAAATACACATAAACTGTTAAAGCACTCGTGATAAGCACCAGTACTACATTTTCCACCAAGGAATCGCTTATGATCACCATCCTGCAGTTCTGACTCTGTAATACATGAATTACATACAAAATTTCGATTAGATGTAATTTTTATCAGTATCAGTTCATAATAAAGCGTTGATGGTTTGAAGTGGCAATGCGTCTTATCATTATTGGAAAAATATCAAAGATCGTTGTTATGCAATTTTGATGTAATTTGGACTATCAAAGGCATATTTCAGATATCAAATCGCAATCTAATTTTTGCAATGTCAAATATTTATTTGCACTGGCTACTTAGCTGGACAATCGTATATATTTATACTGATGATAATTTTTTTATGTATTTATCCACTTAGTTTAAGATACTAGCTGTCAGCATTCGTCGTTCTCCAGAAGAAAATTATTTATTCCCTAATGAGTAACCTGGATTGTTTTAAAACGTACATAGAAAGGTTGGCGAGCAAATAATGAAGCAAATAAGGGATGAGGGAAGAAATAATGAGTAGAAGACTTAAAAATATGGTGAAATATAAACAGAAGTTTTAGAAAAACCTGAAATGTATGGTAGCAAATCATTAACAGCTAACATTTTCAGGCACCAATTTAAGGAATAGGTACCATATTTTTTTAAGACGTGTTATATAGTGGATACCGGACCAGAATAAATTAAATCAACTTAAAGGCTCACGTAGCACACATAGATAATCTCAGCGAGAGGTAATATAATACATTTGACACATTCATATAATTGATAAAAGGCACAGGTAGGAGATAAAAGAAAGGAAAGCAGGAAGATGCTCGTTTATGAGAAAAAAAAACAGAAAAGATAGCAGGAAGGCAGAAGTGGCTATTAAATAGAGTATGGGATGTTGAACTAATATAAGAGATGGATGAATATAACATGAAGGGGTGAAAGCAAAAGGGTATAAGTGCAAAAACAGCAGTTTGAAGAAAATTGACTTCAAAGTTTTTACATGTTTTTAAATCTGGGATTATGTGCCTATATTATGTTTTGCACAGTTGTTGAAGGAATTATAATCAGTTTTAAGTCAGTTAATGAAATTTTGAAAATTTTTAGAAATTTTTGTTTTTAAGTCACTTGTACCCTTTTGCTGCCAAACAAAAAATCATAAAAGAAAACTACATACATAAATTTACATAATAATGTTATTATTATTGTATTGGAAACATGAAAATAAGTAACATCTGCAGTTAAATAAGTATACTGAAACAAATTTATTATTCGTCGTAATCAGAGTCTATCATTTCACTTCCATCATTGTCTTCCGGACTTACGTCTTCTTCCTCTTCTGCTTCTTTTTCTTGTTCTAACTTTTTTAGATTTTTTGCATTTTTTTTGTTCTTCTTTTGGGTTTCATGGGGCATGTTTTTGTAAAAGTTATGATGAACTGGTAGTATAAACTCCAGCAGTGTCATTAAATTTTCCCACTTCAAGCAAGGTATTTTTATTTTGGTAGTATACAGTAATTTACCTGTTAATTTTTCCATTGTAAGGCTTGGCTTTCTCTTTTTCAGAACTGAGCAGTTTTCAGAAGTCAGAAAGAGGAAGTTGTGGTTTACCGTAGCTTTATAGGAAAATGCAAAAAATTGCTCATTTCTATAAGCAAACCATACAATGTCACGCCATCTTAGAAGAAACTTTTCACTATCTTTTTTTGGGTCTTTCATAACGTCGTGTAAATACTGAAATGAAATGAAGTCTGTTCCTGTTATGTTTTTGACTTCAAAGTTCTTGGTTGTCGTTCTTATGATATCAACCCAATGATCAGGTATGAAGACTTGCGGATTCTTCTTTTTATTTTTTTCAATAAGGGCAAATGACCTGTCACACTCCATATAAGAGTGTCCCGGTACAAAGAATTTATGGTCTATTTGTTTAAGCTTTGTGCTTTGAACCAGAAACATGAACAGTTTTGCTACATTCTTATTTTTGTTTTGGCCCCCACAAGAGTCGGAATAACAGATTAGATGATCAACTTCATCTGGCAGGGCTTGAATGTACTAAAAACAAGTAAATTTATTTTAATGGTATCATTACTTTTGAATTTCAATGTAAGACGTTCTTACCTTCAACAAGCATGATCCGATTTCTTGAGAATCACGTGAGGCCGTTATTTCACTCCAAATGTACATAAAGGATTTTCCAGCAATGAGATCGTGTATACAAAAATTGTAGGTCCACAACTGCCTTAAATAGTATACCTTGTTAGTCGTGAGCAATGGGGTAGCTAGTGTTTTTTGCAAGTCAAAGCAGATAAGACGTGTTGTGAGTGGATTTTCTTTGCAGTAATCAACATCGGCTTTCTTAGAACTGGTTACACTCTCTACTTTTTTGTGGTGTAATTCGAGTTCAATCTTAGTTTTCTGGATGGCTTCATCGATACCACCATTTTTAATTAAATGATTTAAGCGGTCGCATGTGTTACAAGTGTCGGAATGTGGTTTATGAAATTTTAAGTTAAACTCCGTACAAAAAATCATCCTGTAATAGGATTGCTTAACAGGTACTTTGTCTGTATCCTTACACCAGTTGCAATAGAGAGCATACATCTTTTTAATATTGAAATCTTGAGAGAGATATTTGGTGGCACTATTCTGAGATCTAGAATAATGACTTTTATATCTCGGAAACTTCTTAATGTGTGAAATAACGTCATTACGTCTGGTTTCATCAATTTTATTTGAAGGTTTGTGTTTTCCACGTAGATCAGTTTGCACAATTCCTTCTTTGGAAATTTTATTGCATACTGTTGTGAATCTACGATTCGTTATAGATAAGGTTTTTTTTATCTTATTTATTTATTTTTTTTTTATTTAACTCCTTTGTTATACAATCTGTCCTAATTAAAAGGGACAATAAGTACGTGGCGTGACACATATAATAATGAATGCAAGTAGCAGTAGAAACTGCCAGTTGCTTAAAGGCATGTAGAGTAGGTCTACAATAAGCTACTCTTTATAAATTTCACTAGGCTATATACAAGTGAATGTTACAACTTACAACAAATTTAAATTACGGGTTAAAACGTGTCAGAAGTTCATTAGGTTTGAACCGTTTTAAACGTTTTGGTTTTTGCGGTTCATCCATCAAAGTGTTCACTAATTGATTGGGGTGTGTCGATATTCGGTCTTTATATCTTTGGGAAGTTTTTTCTATTTCTTCTCTGATAGTGGGTATACACAAATCACGTGAGATCACTTTATTTGGCACATACCACGGAGCACTCACTATGGCACGTAACACTTTATTTTGGAATCGTTCAATGATAGCCAGAGTGGTGTTGCAAGCTGTTCCCCACAGTGAAAGGCCATACGTCCAGATAGGTTTTAACGTGACTTTATAGAGCAAGAGTTTGTTTTCTAATGATAGTCTAGACCCCCTTCCAATCATCCAGTAAAGTTTCCTATATTGTAGTCCAAGTTGTTTGCGTTTATTAAATATATGGGTTTTCCATGTCAAACGTCGGTCTAGATGGAGTCCTAGATATTTTGCTGAGTCGCCATGTTTCAGTTGTTGTCCATTGAGCGTAACCGCCGGGCAGCTGTCGCGGTTCATGGTGAAAGTGATATGTTGGGATTTGCTTTCATTCACCTTTATTCTCCATACTTTGAGCCATTGTTGGATTTTGTTGAGGGAGACTTGCAAGTTGTGGGATGCAGTGGCAGGGTTAGTATGTGAGGCCAGGACAGCTGTGTCGTCAGCAAAAGTGGCAGTTGTTGTTGAACTCATAGTTGGAATGTCGGCCGTGAACAGCAAGTATAGAATGGGTCCCAAAACACTGCCTTGGGGAACTCCAGATACAGCGGGTTGTAGATTCGTGAATTCGCCGTGATGGTTCACGAAGAAATACCGTTCTGATAGGTAGGATTTTAGTACTTCATAGAATTGGTATGGCAGAAGCTTTTTTAGTTTATATAATAGTCCCAAGTGCCAGACCTTATCAAAGGCTTGGGAAATATCCAAAAACGCAGCGGAGCAATATCTGTGTTCATCAAAGTCGTTATGTATTTGATCTACTATTCGGTGGATTTGTTCTACAGTTGCGTGTTGTCGTCGAAAACCGAACTGGTGATTGGGTATTAATTCTTTTTTATCAAGTATTGGCTGGAGTCTTTTTAGTAGCAGCTTCTCGAAAACTTTAGAAAGGACTGGGAGGAGGCTAATTGGTCTATAGGAAGCTGGATCAGTAGGTGTTTTTCCAGGTTTCTGTATCATTGTTATTTGGGCCACTTTCCAAGAGGTTGGGAGATATCTAATAGTGAGGATGGCGTTGTATATTTGGGTGATCGCTCTAATAGCTATGTCAGGTAGTTGTTTGAGAATGTCCCCAGTGATAAGATCGAAACCTGGTGCCTTTTTAGGATTGGTGTCCTTATCTATTACTTCTTGTACTTCTGAGATCTTGAATGGCTTGATGGGGAGACTCATTTGAAAGGGGGATTGTAGGAAGTCCATTATTTTAGCATCCACCTCGGGGCTTTGACTGGGAAAAGGTTGGAACACATTAGCTAAGTGCTCAGCAAAAGTTTCTGCTTTCTCTTTACTGCTGCGAGCCCATTGACCATTTGATTTGACAATAGGTGATTTGTGCATTATAGGCCTTTTAATTTGTTTAACCGCTTTCCAGAGCGAGTAATCAGAGGTTTCCGTAGCAGTGAGATTTGCTAGATGGTTTTCAATGCCTTGGTTTTTGTGTTGCAACAGTAGTTTTGTTAAATGTTTCGAGGACCGATTCAGTGCACGTTTGTCTGCTTCTGATCGAGTAATTTGCCAGCGTTTCCTCAGACGTCTTTTTTCGATTATTTTTTCTTTTAAAATTGAGGGACAGTTGTTGGTGCTACGGTTTTTCCTGGTGGGAGTGGCTTCCCATGCAGCTAACTGGATTGTGTTGGTTAATTCAATTACAGCTTTTTCTATGTCGTATTTGGTTTTAAGTGGCATTTTTAAGTTTATATGGTCAGTTAAGCTACTTCGGAAGTAGTCCCAATTTGTTTTAGCAGTACAAAGTATTGGTCGTGTTTGAACATGTGTTATTTTTGAATGAAATGTTATTATAAGAGACGAATGGTCAGCAGCTAATTCTAAACACGATTTGATTGAAAACAGGCTTGCATTTAATCCTTTAATAACGCAAAAGTCGATTAGGTGAGGGGTTTTCCGGCGATCTGTAGGCCAATAGGTCGGTTCCCCAGTCGATAAATAATTTAGATTTTTTGCTTGTATAGCTGCTAATAGTTCCCATCCATCAGTTCTTGTGACTCTTGAGCCCCAGTCTTGATGTTTTGCATTGAAATCTCCGGCCGCGATGAATCTATTTCCTAGACTTTCGAAGAAATGGGAGTAGTCGTCTTTTTTTGTTGAGTGTTTTGGAGGTCTATAAACAGCGGAAATCTTCATAGTTGCTATTTTGTCTTCGACTTGGATAGTAGTAGCTTGTAGATGTGATTTTTCATATTTATCTAGTTCATGATGTTTTATGTTGGATTTAATTATAACAGCTGTTCCGCCATGAGCAGTTCCGTCGGGGTGGTTCGTGTTGTAAATGCAGTATTTAGGGAATTTGATATAGCTTTGCTTGGTGAAGTGTGATTCAGCTATAAGGAGTATATCAATTTGATTATTTTCAAGGAATAGTTTAATCTCTTGGGCATGTTGGCTAAGGCCATTGGCATTCCAAACAGCTATTTTTAAGAGTTGGGCCATTATTTCATTTTACTGATTAACGTGGTTAGAAGGTTCATCATACTCCCCATTTGTGTGATTAAACTTTTCATCATGGATTTCAGCTCCTCCATATCATTTGACTGTTGATTTTGGTATGTGACTTGTGGTTGTGGTACTGTATTGATGTTTGAGTTTTGTGTAGGTTGTTTATTTTGTCTTACTTGTTCTGCATAAGAAATCCCGGGAACTCGATATGTTTGAGTTGGTGTGCGCAGATGCGTAGTAACCTCGCGTCTTAGTTTTGAGAAAAGTTTTTCTTGTAGTTGCTTGTGTACTGTGCACCCTCTATAGTTAGCGGGATGATTTCCGCCACAGTTTACACATTTAACCTGATCATCTTTGGCTTTCCTTGGGCAGTCTTTAGTGGAGTGAGGTCCTGTGCATTTAACACAGCGGTCGAGTTGTTGGCAATAGTTTTTTGTATGGCCAAATCTTTGGCATTTAGCACATTGCGGGATTGTTCTTTTTGCATGCGGTGGTTCAACAGTTATGCTTGTGTTCATAAAAAGTTTGGTTTGGTAGATCTCTTTGTTATCTTTTTGTTTAATTTCAATTACAAACATGGGGAGAGGAATTTTGGTTGAACGTTGCTTTATGTTCCATACATTAACTACTTCATGGCCAAGTGCTTTTAAATTCTGTTTGATTTCTTCTGTACCTGTTGAGTGATGAATGTTCTTCATTATAACTCTGAATGTTCTCTCCTGCTTTGGCTTGTACGTGTGGAATTTTGTATTTTTTTCCATGAGGTTTTTTATAATAGCTGTATAAATTTCGCTTGTACTGCTTTGAATTTTAATTTCATTGCTGCCTAATGCTTTTAAAGTATAACTATCTTTTGCAATTTCGTTAAGTAGCTTTATGAGGGGATTGATGTTTTGGGCGTCAGATACGTAAATAGGTGGGGGTTTAGATACTTTCGGAGTAGTTACTTCTTGCGAGGTGCTTGCGTCCTCATCTATTTCTATATCAAGTGGGTCGTATCTATTATTTGTTTGCACAGGGTTATCTAGCCAATACTGACTTTTTTTCTCTTGTGTTTGATTATTAGAAGTGCCTTCAGGACTTCTAGTTCTTTTTTTGCTGTGTTGGACTACTTGCCATTCGTTTCCCGTTGTATTACAGGCTAGAAGGGTCGTAGGTTGTTGTTGATTTGTTGGGTACATATTTGTCGTCTGTAGATAAGGGTTTGGCGGGTACTGGGTAAATTGAGGATGTGACGGAAAAGGTTGTAGTGGAACATTATAAGTCTGGTACTGAAATTGCTGTTGTTGTCCAGCTTGATTTGAATAAGAGTAAAGGTTCGGTTGTGAGTGAGCCATGCTGCATTATTTGTTATTTAAGTTTAAATTTAAATTTAAATTCAAGTTCGAGTTAATTTAAGTTTTAATTCAAAAGAATAAGAATGTAAAATAATAATAAATGACTGTGTTAACTTCCCTGCCGTATCAGAGACCTTGCGGTCAATGATAATATTTATCACTGGTTCACAGCAGGCACGCTAGCACTGATGGTCTTTGCGTTTCAAAAGTCAAACGCGAACTTATCTTATTTATTAGCAATCAGAATATTATATTACATACATACATATGCAGATATTCTATAAGCTAATGTGATGACTATATACATGGCATGGAAAGAATAACACCCAATGGAGTTATCTTACAATCGTAATATATTTGTGATAGTCGTCTAGGTTGCTATATCTATCGGCCATATCCTTTGAAGTTGTCTTTGGTATGTATTATCCGCTAGCGGTTGTATAGTCGTATTTGGGTGAGTTTCAAGTTTGCGTATGTGGTTATTAGCGTATTTGGTAATGACCTCTCTGATGTACGGTACTTTCAGATTGTGATAAAGTGTCTGATTTGATACATACCACGGAGCATCTACTATCACGCGCAAGCTTTTAGACTGAAATCTCTGCAGTATATCCACATTTGACGAACTGGAGCAGCCCCACAGTTCGACTCCATAGGTCCATATGGGTTTAATAACTGTTTTGTAAATGAGTAATTTATTTTCAGTGGAAAGATTAGATTTTCTACCCAAGAGCCAGTAAAGTTTTTTAAATTTGATGTCCATTTCTTGCCTTTTCTTGGTTATGTGCCCTTTCCAAGTAAGTCGTTGGCCCAAGTGCATTCCCAGATATTTTACTTGTCTGGACTGTGGGACTTCGATACCGTTCATTACTATCGGTGGGCATAGTTGTCGCCTTAGTGTAAATGTAATTTGGACGGATTTATTTTCATTTGCACGGATGCGCCATTTTTCCATCCATTTGCTAATAAGGTATTTAAGAAAAACTGCTTACATACTCTTACATGCATTAGTGATATTTCTGTAACATACAGTTTTCTTGATTCAGCATCCGCTCTCATTCTGCTAGGGGCAGTTTTTTAATACATGAGGCAATAAAGTTTGACTGCAAGTCGTAAGTACCAAGTTTATAAAATTTATGAAAAATAGTTAGCCGGTCTTGCTCTGAAATTGTTTTGCAGTTGTATCGGCAAGTGTGTTCGTAAAGTTTTATTTCCTTTTTTGTAATCTTTTTTCCCTTGGCAGTTGTATATTCCTGTCCCTTTAGTATTGCATTTTGGGCTCTCGTTCGTTTCCATTCTTTAGTTCTTTTTTGCCTTTTTCTAGGTCTTTTTGGAGTAACTAAAATAATATTATTTTTGATATTTTCACTTATGAAGTAACAATAAAGTAACGTGAGTAAAAATACCATGAGCTGATGCTGCTAACGATACATCCAATAGTTGATGTTGACTTGTACTTGCTTTACTGAAGGCGTCATTAGTAATGTCGGGACTGTAATCACTGTCCTCATCAGTTTGAAAAGGTTCAGGTTCACTATCACTACTATTGGGCTGATAACTAAGGCCTGCTACAATTGAAAAACAGTATTGATAATACATTTTAAGGTTAGGTTATCCTATTTTAGTAAACAACAAGAGAATTCAGTCAATTAAAGTTAACTTACCTTTAGCTTTTCTAAATTTATCATTTTTCTCATTCGCTTCCATATTCTTCGTCTTAAAATCACAACACAAATTACCACGTTATTTTACACTACTCAACTCAACACAACTAAACGTTTTCTGTCAAAAGTCAAACGGATATAAGTGCCTTGGGTGAACCGATTCAGTACGAAACATTTCAGGCAAAACGGTACAAGTGCACTTGTATCGTTTTGCTACAGAAACCTTCAAGCAATTTTGTAACACACTATTTTTAATCTAGCATAGATGGCACCACAGTTGACAAAATCACTTGTATCTCTTTGCTACTAAACGATTTGGACATTCAACTACCCAATTATGTACTTAACTCATTTTAAGAAAAAAGTGCACTTGTACCCTTTTGCTTCTTACCCCTTCACATGCATTTACTCGGAGTAAGAGAAACCACAAAGGAGGTATGTGGACGAATAGAATTGTTCAAACATACCTGATACTACTCAGGAGCACCAGTCAACCAAAGAGCAAAAGAAGGGGTAGAAGTAGCAGTAAAGAATAATCAACGAGAATAATGTCTATAAAATCAAAACTAGAAGAATACTCCTAGAATTCTATACGAAATTACAAGTTAGTAGACATTGGAAGAGAAATAAGTAGAGAGACAATATACATGGGAATCTGGGAATAGGAAATGTCATAAACAAGAGACTGTTATATTCGAAGATATAGAATATTTACTAAAATACATTAAAACAACAACAGAAGCGAAAACGTAAGCAACACAGATAATGGTAAAAAAAGAAGTAAATATAATATTATGAAGAAAAAAGAAATATAAATTAAGATTTTCAGAACTTAGGAAAGGATACCCGGAGAAAGCAAACCAGCCATTCAGAAAACTAAAGAAGTCTAAAGAACAGTTTCAAAGAAACAACGCTCAACACAGAAGAAATATCTGCAAATCTAAAAATAAGAAATGACCACTTAGGAAAATATGGAAATACGAAAAGAAGTAAAAATAAAAAAAGCCTGGAGATTTTTAATCTAACCAATGCGGACCAAGACAGAACGGGGTATATTAGGATCAGACTTAAAGTAAAAATAGAGAAGCAGAGAGGAGAAGCTGGGAAAAATCTTGAACTGAAATGAACCAAACATGACATCCATTATCCCCCCAATAGGGGAGACAGATAAAGAAAGAAATTAAGGGACTCTACAATCAACGACATAAAAAACGTACTAATGGACAAAAGTAAGCGATACGAGTCCACTGATTTAAAAGGCGTTTTATATTATCATTATTTTAACGTAATATGATAAACTTCAAATTTATGCGTTTGTATAAACGTCAAGTCTACGTTTTACGTTAACTGCTGGCCTAAAATTCTCTTAATTTCAAGGACAGAAAAACGTATTGTAAAAAAGTTACTATCACGTTGTTGTAACAATTACATCGGCGTTAAGGGTCGACTACTACTCCAAAAGTTGTGTTACGTTAACTGCTGGTCTAAAAACTCTTAAAATCAACAACATAATGGCGTCGCATAATCACGCTCAATAACCGTCAAAGCCAAGGCATCTAATGAACAGATTAATTACGTTAATAGTAAAAAGCAACGTTTAATTTAGGTTGAAAAATGACGTTAACTGTAACATTCAAGGTTTAATTTTTAACGAATAATGTTTTTTCAACTATGTCAATGTCCATTCAACGTATTTTAAAGGTACATGTGCCTGCTTGGATGGAGAGTAATTCTTACTAATTCGAGATAGAGTTATAGGAGCATGAATAGCTAACGCTGTTATTAAATTAGCATCAATGAATTGAATCTTGTCGTTGATATCACTCACACTTCCCCAAGGTATTCATCTTAATGTATAATTTTTAAAAATTATTGCTTTTATAACTACGCATAGTCTGTAATGGATATTATTTAAATGCTGCAGAATTATGATTTACTAAAAAGAAAGTTAATAATTAGCGTTTGTCGTTATTATTTGACCAGCAGGAGTTATAATACGCCACACCTTCACCTACAGCCGTACCTAAAAATTGTGGTGCTCGGAGCAAAACTAAATTTGAACTAGAGATGGGCGCGTGACGTGAAAACAGTCGGGTCACGTTGGGTCACGGAGGGTCCCGTCGCAAACGTGAGTAATATGAACGTGAGGCAAAAATTCCAAGGCGTCATTCACGTTTCACGTTAATTTGACGTTAAACATTTAGCAAGGAATAAAAGACTGCAGGGTGCCCAGCTCCCCCGCTGCCAACCCATGTGAAAGATCTGGAGCTGAAGCGGAGGTCATTATTCTTCTGTGTGGCAGTCTGCAGCGACGGAGCTTCGCAACTGTGTTGTGTTGTGAATGTTGTGTCTACAGGCAATCGCGTGTCTGCTTCTATAGGCGACCAAGTAAAACTTACTTTTAGTTTTTCGGACTTAAAAGTACTTTTAAATTTAGAAATTAGAAGTGTTGCCTAGCACCATATACCTTCTTGTACTGGTATCAGTAAGGAAAACGTCAATTCCAATGGCAGCTTTTAGTATTAAAAGAAATGTCTTTGAAGACGGTAGCAAGAAATTTTTTGTGAGAAATCAGTATTTATCTCTCTTATTATAAGCTACTGTAGTCAATTTTCATTTATTTCTTTTTGTGTCTAATAATCTGACTGCAACATATCACATAAATTATTTGACGTGCAAAACATATTTTATTTTAGAGTTTTTAGATTTTGGTATACTGATTTTTCCATTGTGCTTAGGTAAAACGCGGTTAATTTCGTCTCTGACCTTTTGTTGAATATCTGGATGCGCAGCTAACTCGTAAAGGCAAAATGTCATCGTTGTTGAAGATGTTTAGAATCTAGCAATGAAGAAAACGAACGCTTGGGCCACCATTTCCTCGATGGTAAGTGTCCTACCATCGTGTTTGCTTTCGTTTTTACTGGAATCATCTTTCAGGTCTATTAATATCTGTAACATATCCTTACGGATAACAATGTTATTTTACCTGTACTTCACAGTATCTTTAACGACGTTCGTGAAGAATTCTGCACTGTCTTTAGAAGTGAGGCTTATTCCCAACTTTCTCGCTAATGCGGGCCTGGAAAATGCAAAGACGTTCTTTATGGCTTCTGGTTTTGTTAATGGGTCGAAGATTTTCTTTCCGTGCTTGCCGAATTCTGCATTAGGGCTTTTAAAGCCTTAGTTTCGTGTAATCCATCCATCGCCTCCTCCATCTGGTGGCTGCATTGTACCAAGGTGTCAAACATCATCTTCATTTTCCCCGAGGTGAAAGTCGATGCGAGCTTGGTCCTCAGATTGCGCTACTTCTGCCCTCCAATTGCGAAAAGGTGAGTACTCACGGGGTCGTCCCTTTCGTTATAATAAAATCCCCTGTCGAAGAAGTGCTGAAAATCCTTCTGCATTATTTTTCACCATGTCCGGATCGATGGGCATAAACGCAGGGTTTGAAAATAGTTACATTCCTCCTAACTTTTCTTTCCTTGCCTTTAACTGATTGTATAAATTCTGGTTCCGCTCACCTAGGTAAAACTTTCTGGTAAGGGGATTCCCCATGTTTCAAAAGGAAAAGTTCGGCTCCAAGAAGGGCAGGTTCTTTCGTGCCCAGTAGCTGAAGTGCCATTTTAGATATGCTACAGCCACTGCAGCACCTGCAACCAGACAGCCACGAATTCTATTAACAGTGAATCGAAGAAATATGCCATTGAGAATGCACAACGATGGCGGTGTGTTAGAAATACTGACTTGCGCTGAGAAAAACGGTCTTTTATTAAAATTCAGTTTTGCCTAGTCATAGCAGAGACTTAATAATCTCGAAGTAGCATGTAGTGTTAGCAATTCTCTACGCCAACCATAACAATAAAGCGACTGGTGCCTGATGACTCATTTGCAAGAATTCTGTTTTATAAATATTCTTATATTTCATAGTAGTAATGTAATCCAGGAGACGAAGGTCAAATGTTAGCTGAAGGGAGTGGAGACATTAAGTTTCATTAAGTTTCGAGATTTTGTAGAGTTCAGAGCTTAAATAAATGTATATGATTTTGCTGAATTTTAATTCTTATTTTAATTGAGAAAAGCGGCTCACAGAGCAGCGGTGGGATAGTGAACTTTTGTCACCGAAGTGATTGGTGACTGATTGTTTGTTGGTGTCATAAAATTGAAATAAAATGCAAGCAGACGATCGGGACAGTCGTGCAAAGCGCCGACGACTTGATGAAGGCTTGCGACGTGACAGAGATGTGTCTCCGTGGACACCACCCCGTCGTACATCCGGAAGCGCGAACACCAGCACTTCCGATGAGCGTATAGGACACCTGGAACACCTAGTGGACGAACTAAAAATGCGTAACAGTTTATTGGAACAACGTAGTTTCCAGTTCGCGTTCGGTTCGGACAAATTTAATTGTGTACCGCGTTTTGAACCCGGAATTCCGAATTTGACGGCTGTGCAGTGGATATATAAAATCGAACAAATGGCAGCGTCAAACGGGTGGAATAATGTGACGAAAATCAGTTATATGCAGAGCCGTTTAGATGGACTTGCAAAGAGGTGGTACGATAGTCTTTCTAAATACGATTATGGCTGGGAGGAATGGAAACGAAAAATCCTTCAAGCATTCCCAGATCATCGTGATTTCGCGACCTCTCTAAGAACCATGTTGATCAGAAAGAAGGATGAAGCTGAATCGTGGAGCCAATATTACTTTAGTAAAATGGAACTCATTCGAGCATGTGAACTATCGGAAAAACAAGCCGTTTCTTGTGTGATTGATGGTATTCCAAACGAAGTAATACAAACAGGCGCTCGTGCAGCCGATACGAAAACCCAGAAGTGCTGTACTCATCCTTTTTGTCAACGCTGGTGACTCAAAGTACTGGAAAACAGTTTGTACAAAGTCAGCAAAGCACAAGACCAACATTCAAGGACAATAAGAACAAACGGGAAGACCGACATGTTCGAACCTCATTCTCGCGTCATAGACCCAAATGCTATAATTGCCATGAAGTCGGCCATTTGGCAAATACGTGCTCAAAACCCAAAATGGAGTGCTCGAAATGTAAAAGATTGGGCCACCTTAGTGCAAATTGTCACAGAAATACCGAAAAAAGTGCGGTAAACGCGAAGGTGACCTGCAAAACTGTCGGCGGAGATAACAAAGCTTTTTATACTCCGTGCGTTATCAACGGACAAACATTTTTGGGTTACGTGGACACGGGTTGTGGAGGTGTAATTATCCGACAAGATGTAGCGGATAGTTTGCAACTTGAAACTGAGAAAAGTTCTGCAGTTGTCTACGGTTACAACAATAGTGAAACCAAGGTTTTGGGAACAGTCAACTTGACGTTACAAGTGGACTTGGCCAAGGCGAACGTACAAGCTTTGGTGGTGGAAAACTCTGCCCAAGTTTATCCAGTGTTGATCGGACAGGGATTCCTCAATCAGAATAAAATTTTGGTAGCACGAAAGGATGAAGTTCGCATCTTGGAGGACGGACAAGACGCTCTGCCAGGTCTAGATGCGATTCCGGTTCGAAAAATCACCATCATGGCCGACGAAGACGTTGAAGTGCAGCCGAAATCCCTGGGTTACGTACCCGTGATGAATAAGCAGCAGTACGATGGTGAAGTATATGTCGAAGGTCAGTCGAGTTAGTGCGAACGCCGAGTGCGGACGCGCCCGTGATTTCTAGCGACACTGTGTTTGTAAATATCAGTTTTACTGCTATTCTAAGTTTATCGGCGCTCCCACACCTGGGAGTTATTATCAATCCATGGCCAACATTACGGAGCCCAAGTCAACAAAAAGAAAATTAACAGCTGTCAGTGAGTACCACAAAAAGTATATATGTAGCGAAATAGCTCCGTTATCAAAAAACAGATACTATTTGCCTAAACAAGCTGAGCAACAGCTGACGGACGACAACACCGAAAAGTCACAAGAAACAAAAATACCACCAATATTTTTACACGATGTAAATAATTATCAAGCAATTGTAAATGACATTAAAAGTTTAACAGTTAAGGAATTCACCACTCAACATAAAACCGACGGCCTAAAAATCAACCTTACATCAGCTGACGATTATCGCAACTTAACAAAATTCTACACCGATAACAACACGCCGTATCACACATATCATAACCCCGCTGAAGAAACCTTAAATGTCGTTTTTCGCAATGTGCCCACTTCTCTCACTGTTCAAGAAATATTCAATGAATTATGCAAAACTTATCCCGTTCAGACCGTCACTCGCCTTCTTAATAAAGATAAAGTTCCAATGCCTTTATGTGCAGTGCAGCTGACTAACAATGAAGCCGGAAAAGGAATTTTCAAACTAGACAAGCTGCTTTATTCAATCATATCAGTCGAACCCCGACGAAGACCAAAAATGATCCCGCAATGCATTAGGTGTCAACGATACGGTCATACGAAGAATTATTGTCGTTTGCCACCCCGCTGTGTTAAATGTGCCGGAGAACACCTATACAACCAGTGCAAGAAGCAACGCGAAGAAAAACCCACGTGTGTGAACTGCGGCGGGCCTCATTCAGCTAACTATAAAGGATGCCCTCACTACAAAAATATAAAAATTGGAAGCAATAACCGACCAATCGCTCCTCAAAATTATCTTAACAATTCTCCCAAAATTCCGAGATTGCCGAATTCCCCTACACAATACAATTCATATGCACATTCACTTAGAAACTCCTACAACACTAGCAACTTCAGTTCTCCCAACCCAAACAACATTGACAATTCATTTATTAGTACAATTCTAAATCAGATCTTAGAATCCATTAAACCACTCATCACAGATCTCATTTCCAAAGCCATAGCAGGCCACTTCAGCAATGGCAAGTAATTCAAACAAAATTCTTCACAAGTTAACGCTTCTAAATTTTAACGCCAACGGCATCAAGAGGCAACAAAATCTATTTACTCTGTTTCTGACAAGATACAACATAGACATCGCTTGCATTAGCGAAACCCATTTAATCAACAGCGAGCCTCTACGGATAAGGGGGTATAATACATATAGAAAAGATAGAGAAGCTCACCACGCAGGCGGCGGCGTTGCAATAATCATCAGAAATAAGTTACAACATCATCCAGTCGATCTCCCAGATCTCGCATCTATCGAGGCTGTCTCCATCAAGACCAAACTCGAGAGTGGTAACGAATTAATCATCATATCTGCTTATAAACCACCGCACTTACAATTAAACAACAATGACATATCTTCTCTGTTCTCAAGTCCAACTGCTACAATACTGCTAGGAGACTTAAACAGCAAGAGCACCTATTGGGGCTGCAGGGTCAATAATCCCAACGGATTAAAGCTTCATAAACTCACATCAAAATTAGCAGTACACGTAATGGCTCCACCTGAACCAACACACATACCATACAACTCAAATCACCAAGCGGATGTACTGGATATTAGTCTATTAAAAAACATATCAACGCCTTTGGAACAAAGAGTGATATGCGAACTTGAATCCGACCACCTACCCGTTATTATTTCCACTAACACCGTATTAAGTCCGTACCAAGTTGTCCCTAGATTAATTTCTGGAAAAATCGACTGGGAAAGCTTCCAAAGTCACCTAAACATAAACTTATCTATTAAAAAAATCATAAACAATAGCGACATTGACACCTCCGTTAGATCATTCACAAATGCAGTAACTAACGCAGTACATTCCGCAACAACTTCTAGAAAGAATAAACATCATATAACACATGCCGAACCACCAAGATATATCTTAAACCTTATCAAGGAAAAAAGTCGTGTGCGAAGACTATGGATGAGAACAAGAAATCACCACCACAAACAAGAACTTAACAGACTCACTCATCAGGTAAAGCTGGAACTTGATAATTTCCGAATATCCTCATACCAAAAATACATCTCAGAAATTAACCCCAATGACAACTCTCTGTGGATTACAACCAAGAGACTTCTACGGAAGCGGGAAGAAATTTCAACCCTAAAAGACAACGGAGTCAACTATGAAAGCGACGAAGCTAAATGCCACCTATTTGCTCAACACCTAGAAGAAGTTTTCAAGCCCAACCTCTCGCAGCCACAATTCGAGCACGAACACGAAGAAGTAGAACGAATTGCACGCAGCACCATTCCAGAAGTCACTGAAAATTTTCAGTCAACTTCCCCTCGTGAAATTAAGGAATATATTAAAAATCTCCCTCTTAGGAAATCACCAGGACACGACCTAGTGCCTAATAGCGTGCTTAAAAACCTAACCCAAAAAGCACTTGCTTTCCTAGCCAACCTATTTAATAGTTGTTTCAGACTGGGCTACTTTCCTAACACCTGGAAGCAGGCCGAAATTATTCTATTTCCCAAACCACAGAAGGACAAAACTTCTCCTAACAACTACAGACCTATCAGCTTGCTGCCCACTCTATCCAAGTTATTTGAAAAAATTATACAGCATCGCCTCAATAGCTTCATAAATGATAACAACATCATACCGGACACCCAATATGGCTTTCGCAGAAATTTCTCGACAACTCACCAACTATTGAGAATTACCAATATTATATCCAACGGATTCGAAACCAAGCAGCATACAGTGATCGCTTTCTTCGACGTAGCTCAGGCCTTCGATAAGGTCTGGTTAGAAGGCTTGATCTATAAACTAATACAACTTAATCTTCCTGCATATCTCACTCGAATAATCGCCTCTTTTCTCACGTCTAGAACATTTAAAGTTAGACTAAACTCACAATACTCGTATCTAAACAACATATGTGCTGGTGTCCCGCAAGGATCCATCTTAGGACCTACGTTATATAACATATATACTCACGACATACCTCAATTCAACAACGTTAACCTGGCCATGTACGCGGATGATACCGCACTTATATCACAAAACGCCGATATTCTTGAAGCAGCCAATAACCTCCAAATGGCAATCGATATATACCAAGAATGGTGCCACAAATGGAAAATCAAACTTAACACCTCGAAGTGCCAGGCAAAAATATTCACATTAAGGCGACCTGCAGATCCTCCAATGCTACAAGTAAACGGAACTCCAATACCTTGGAACTCAAAGGACAATGCAGTCAAATATCTAGGCCTTCATCTCGACAGGAAGCTAACATGGGGTTATCATATAAACAAGAAACTCAACGAATGCTACACAAGACTTACCCAACTCTATCCACTTATCAACCGCAAATCATCTTTAAAAATCAAGTGCTCCATACTTCTCTATAAATCTCTTATACGCCCCATCATCATGTATGGCTCAACAGTCTGGGGAACAGCCACCAACGTACACTTAAATAAAGTTCAAGTTATGCAGAACAAAGTTCTACGCATTATTTGCAACGCTAGCTGGTTCGTAAGAAATAACCAACTCCACAAAGAACTACAAATCGCCCATGTCAAAGACTTTATACGATCAAGTGCCGAATTATTCTTTGCGAAGATAAATGATTGTCCCAGTGCTCTAACTCATCATTTAAACATTCCTCCACCGGTAAGACGTCTCAAAAGACGGGTGCCACAGGATATAATTTTATCAGATGAAGACATCGACAGTAGTTAACTCGTAAATTGTAAATTGTTACAAAAGTCTGTCTTGAAAATATTAATAATTCAGCTTTAGAGTAATAGCCTCTTAATGTCATGTAAATGTTATTTAATTACTTGAAATGTCATACCTAGCATGTATAGCATTATAATGCTGAGCTGCTAAAATACACATATTAAAAAAAAAAAAAAAAATGTCGAAGGTCAGGTAAGAAGCTTACCCTTACGAGACCATCTTATCGTTAGATGTGTAACCCGAGCGCAACAAGGTTGTGTGGGAGTTTATAATGTGTCTGATTTACCTGTCGTTTATCGCAAAGGTCAAATTATAGCACGTGGTAATATTTGTGAACAAGATATAACCCATCATGATCATGAACTAAGAGAATCAAGTCAAGTATTATCAGTAACGGGTATCACGAATCGCAAGCTTTTCGAATTCGATGATATAAAGACACTCGTTCCCATGTTATTAGCCGAAAATGTCAAAACTCGTCTTTTGAACTTACTAAATGAATACCGCGATTGTTTTGTTACAACAACTAGCGAGTTGGGAAAATGTTAAAAGGTAGAAATGGAAATTAATTTAAAAGATGACGAACCTGTAATATACCGTCCTTACAGGTTATCCTTTACTGAAAGACAGCACACGCGTGATATTATAAATGATCTGCTTAAAAATGATATTATCCAAGAATCCAACTCAGCATACGCGAGCCCAATTTTATTAGTCAAAAAGAAAGGCGGTGATACGCGACTATGTGTAGATTTTCGCAAACTAAATGCGAAAACAATAAAAGACAAACATCCTCTACCTCATGTTGAGGAACATCTTGATAGACTGAAGGGTTGCGAATACTTTACAAGTCTCGATCTCGCAGCTGGGTATCATCAAATATCTATGGCAAAAAAATCAATTTCAAAAACCGGATTCGTCACTCCGGATGGGCATTATGAATATGTACGTATGCCCTTTGGGCTTGTTAACGCGGCAGCGGTCTTTCAGAGAACAATTAATAAAGTGTTAGGACCCTTACGGTTTAATGTGGCCATGGCCTACATGGATGATGTTTTGTTACCATCAAAAGATATAGAGGAAGGTTTAACTTCTCTAAAACAAGTCTTAAACGTATTTAGAGAATCAAACCTCACAATTAAGTTGTCAAAGTGTTTATTTTTCCAACAAAAACTAGAGTACTTAGGTCACGAAATTAGTGCACAAGGCATAAAGCCAGGGACGCAAAAGACCATTGCAATAGAACAATTTCCTAGACCCAAAACTGTGCATGAAATACGACAGTTTATTGGGCTTTCCAGTTATTTTCGTAAGTACATAGCGAATTTTGCGGTAATTGCTTCACCTTTGACGCACCTAACAAGAAAAGATGTTCCGTTCGTGTGGCACGAAGAACAGGAGTCGGCTTTCAACCTCCTCAAAAATAAATTAAGAAGTCGACCAGTATTAGCGATCTATGATGCAGAAGCGCATACAGAAGTACATACAGACGCGTCACAAAAAGGTTTAGGTGGTATTTTACTCCAGAAACAAAAAGACAGCTCATTAAAACCGATTAAATTCTTTAGTAGAAAAACTAGCAAAGAGGAACAACGGTATCACTCCTATGAGTTAGAGACTCTTGCCGTTGTTAGTTCTTTGCTGCATTTTCGGGTATACTTGATTGGTCTTCAATTTACAGTTGTGACTGATTGCAATGCTTTGCGTACTGCACTAACAAAGCGCGACCTGATTCCAAGGATAGGTCGATGGTGGTTACAACTCTCGGAGTTCGACTTCTCGGTTGTATATAGACCCGGTGCGTCCATGTCACATGTGGATGCTCTAAGCAGAAACCCAGTGTTAACGGATTTTCAGGACTTAGATCGTATCCCAGTTCTTACGATGAATGTTGTCACGGACGATTGGATATTATCGGCTCAGCTGAATGATGAAAGATGTAAATACATACTCGAAGTGTTAAATCGGTCACCGGTTGATGCCGAGGAACGCGACCTTCATAAACAATATAAAATACGACAGCACCGACTTTATCGTCAGACTGAAAACGGGTCACGATGGGTCGTTCCTAAATTAGCACGTCGACAAATTTTGCGGTATTATCACGATGATATGGGTCACTTTGCTCTCGATAAAACTTTAGAAATAATTAGTAAAACTTATTGGTTTCCGGGGATACGACGTTACGTTGCAAAATATATCACAAATTGTTTAAATTGTTTGTATAATAAAAAGCCAACAGGAAAAAAACCAGGGTTATTAAACCCGATACCAAAAAAATTTACACCGTTCGACACCATACATTTGGATCATTTAGGACCGTTCGTGAGGAGTAATAAAAAAAATAGTTACTTATTGGTGATTACTGAAGCCTTTACAAAATGTATTTTACTTAAAGCAGTACAGAGTACCAAGTGGGCCCTGTACTTAATTTTCTAATGACAGTGATAGATATATTTGTATATATACCTATGCGTATCATATCAGATAGAGGATCTTGTTTCACCTGCAAAAAGTTTACAGACTTTTGTAAAGATTTAGGGATAAAATCAGTCTTAAATGCCAGGGCAACTCCTAGGGCAAACGGTCAGGTGGAGCGAATGAATAGTACAATCCTACACTCTTTGGCTAGTTCCTTAGAGGACGGTGAAGACAAGTGGGATCGAAACATAAGCAAAAGTCAATTTGCCTACAACACGACTGTAAATAAGACGACCGGAAAAAGTCCGTATGAATTAATGATGGGTTATAGACCGCGAAATAAAGGTGATGCATTTTTAAGAAATGAATTAGAGGTAGATGTTACCTGCAAGACGGGAACGTCAGACACTATCCAAGAAATTCGTAACGATGCGAATTTGAGAATTTTAACGGAGCAACCAAAGGCTAAGAAACGTTTCGATGCGAAACGGCGAGAAGCTCCCAAGTACAATGTGGGTCACCAAGTTGTGATCCTAAAGAATGTTGGACCTAATGATGGAAAGAGCAAAAAGTTGCTTCCAAAGTACGACGGTCCCTTCATAATCAAAGAGGTGTTGCAACACGATCGATATTGTATGAGGATATCCCAGGTACGACGCGTGCCAATAAGTTTTACAAGGGTGTGTGTTCAGTGGATAAGATGAAACCATACCCTGATATCACTTTTGATGATGAAAGTGATAACGAAGGTAGTGTATCACGTGATGGCTAAAGGTTTAGCTGGAATACACCGTATGACCGTTTAAGAAATGGTTGTGAACCGATGACGTATTGGTTAAGAATCGTTAACGTAATGGGATAACCGCTAAAGAGTGGGTGCATGATAAGTTGTAACGAAAAAGTCGTTACATTTGGGCTGGTTAATTGGCCATCACCAATGTTTTGATTTGTGGGTTACAGGTGTCGGGATGCAAGTAGATACCCGCGAGGACGCTGGGTGTCGTAGCATGGCCGAAACTGTTAGCAATTCTCTACGCCAACCATAACAATAAAGCGACTGGTGCCTGATGACTCATTTGCAAGAATTCTGTTTTATAAATATTCTTATATTTCATAGTAGTAATGTAATCCAGGAGACGAAGGTCAAATGTTAGCTGAAGGGAGTGGAGACATTAAGTTTCATTAAGTTTCGAGATTTTGTAGAGTTCAGAGCTTAAATAAATGTATATGATTTTGCTGAATTTTAATTCTTATTTTAATTGAGAAAAGCGGCTCACAGTAGGTGACGAAATCTTGCTGAGTAATGTTTATTATGGTTTAATTGGCGGTGCCTTACAGTAGGTATAATTTTCCAGCAACATTGCGACGTGCTGGTTCACCTTGGCCCAACAGATACCCTTCTCACCTTGATAGCAGTCAAGGTCCGGCCGAGTCTGTGCTCGAAATCAACGGATATGTTGGTCACCCAGTTTGTAAATATAGCTCAAAACTGCAGCTATAAAAAAGAACTTGATGCTTTGATTTGTGTGTATTGATAGGTCAGTAAAGATGCGTGCCACGGCATAATTCGCTTATTTACTATGTAGATATGATAATGTTTAATAGACGATCTTATCATCGTAAAAAGGAAGGTCGGCAGCCTACCAGCTGTTATGAATTACTTCGAGTATTCGGTACGCTGTTATTCTACAACTTCAGCAAATTTCAATTCATTGAGTAACAGATTTCACAATTGAATTTTACAAACGTCGTAATTTTAACAGTACCTAGTGGCACGTAACATTTTATTTCTGTTGAATTTGGTGAATCCCATCGAAACAAAACGTACGAAAAATAGATTTTTTTTAAACGATTTTCGAATTAATTATTATTTCGACTACCACCTTTTAAAGGGGACAATTATTTGGTTTTCCATACGTCAAAAGTATATTGTTATTGTATAGTATGCAATACAAATTTTATTGTCAAAGATATTTATTAAATTTAGTGAGTATCCAATTTAAAACAATGAAAATAAACCTAACATGTTTTATGGTGAGTTTTCAACTTGAAAATATAAATATGTGGTAGTTAGGTATAAAATTAACAATAAAATTTAAATAAATTTTTTGCGCTAAAATAAATCAAAGAGTTACTATACGTAACTATAAAATAAAAAATCACCAGTTTTAGTAATATTTAATTACAAAATCAAACAAATAATTAAGATTATGGTGTTAGTAGAACGTATGTATATAACTAGTGACTAAACGGTGCCCTTTTTAACTTGTGACTCTTATACCATTCGCTAACGTTAATGCTCTAAACGGCCCACGTGTGAAAGAGGCACCTCTTTAGCTACTCGCTATATAAAATCGAACACAAGCCCTTCGAATAGTTAAAGAAAGCAAGAGTTCTTCTTGAGATAATCTTTGAAACCTCTTTGTGGCGCTTCAATTAGTATGATTATTGAAGCGCCACAGAAATTGAGAGAACCTTTACAAGAAGCTGGCACGTTCTGAAAATATTATAACTTTTCTATGTCGGTCGTTATAGAAATAATTCTATTATTCCAAAAGGGTTTAGACTCAAGGCACCATATGTAAGTGCCCATTCTAACAATAGAATGAAAAGGGATAGTGAAGCTCTAATAGGAGATAGAATACAATTTCACAGACCTAATAAAGTCATATTATTTTCTGACATAATTAGACTTAAACGGGTAACTCAAAGATGAAGACGATTTCAATCGTATGTACAATTTCATTCATAATAGCTACATCAAAACACACAGAGCAAAAACGCACACAGTTAAAAAAATCCAGCACCTCATCCAAGAAGAACACACAGATGAGGTAAACACACTAAAGAATGACACATTTCTAAGTAAAACTGTAGTTAATATGTCTTCGAAAGAATTAAACGCCACTGATAAATTAGTTCTAGCAAACAACTAAATTACGCATTGGCGCCAAAATGAACTAAGAAACTTGATTTAGTTCCAGCTATAGAAGCAAATTGTTAGAAACCTCCAGAAGACTTTAGAGAAGAATATAGGATTAGAAACAAAACTATACTAGAACGACCTTACACAACAGTTACTTCTTCTTTACTATTTCTCTCCACCTTTCTCTATTGGAGGCTTCTCGAGTAGCTTGATATACTGTCTGGTTGTTTCGTTTATGTGATCTGACCATCTCTTCATTGATCTTCCTCTTAGCCTGGAGCCTCCCCATTCTCCCCTGCACAACTAGTCTTTCCATATTATTGGAGTCTTTTCTGTTTATGTGTTCAAAGTATTTTAGTATACGAGTGTTCACAATTTGTATCAGTCTCTGTGCTTCTTGTATTTCGTCTAGAACTGATTTATTGGTTCGTCTGGCCGTCCATGGGATACGCAGTACTGTACGTCAGCATTACATTTCTTTTGTCTTGAGCTCTCAAATTCCAGGATTCTGCGCCATATAAAATAATTTGGTATATTAGTGTTTTCACTATTTGTTTTTTTGTGTTATGTGTAATGTCGCTATCCATTCATGTCTTTCGCAAGTATCTCATTGATCCTTTGGTCATTTCGCATCTTCTTTTAATTTCTTTTGTGCATTTGCCATTTGCATTTGTTTGTTATTAGTGTTTCTAGTTGGATGAACTGGCTCACCACTTGGGATTGTTTCATTTGCTTTATTTCTGGCCTATTGCTATTTTCTCTGTCAATGATCATTATTTTTGTTTTTTCGTTATTTATCTCTAATCCGTTTATGTTGCTCTTTCTCCCAAGTCTGGTGATTAGATCCTCCAGTTCTTCTCTACTATTTTCCAGTAAAACAGTATTATTCGCAAAGCGGAGGTTGTTGATTTGTCTGCCTCCTATACTTATCCCTCTATCCCAGTCGACTAGTGTTTTATTTTGCTCATTTCATTGTTTTTTAATATTTAAACTTTAATACTCTTTTTCTCGATTTTTTCAGATGTAACATATTAAAAATTTTATATCAATGAAAAGAACATAAAAAGTATGTACTACCAAAGTCAATAATAAAAAATACAGGTTGTCATTTAAAAAGAATGTAATGTCATAACTTTTAAAACAAATGACGTAGCAACATAAAGGTGGTTGTAGTGTATGTCCTACAATTAAAATTGCTATGCCCCTTGAAGACTTTTTCCTTACCCTAAGTGAAATCATGTAGACACAAAAGTGCGTGTAATTACGATATAAAACTAGTTCAACCTGTGCTACATACGTTATTTTGTAAACAAAACTCGGCACATTACGTCAAGTTGCTGGGTCAAGTACTATAGGAAACATTTCGCAATCCTTTGCGTTATGAGACCTGCACTGGGTCATATTACAACCACTTTGTATACTTATGCTACATTATTTGCAAACTGTCGTCTTTTTTATCTATGTTAATAGTAGGTTGAGAAAACACGACATAACTCTTCCAATAGACCTCTTTTGAGATTAATAATAAAAGAGAAACCACTTCCTGTTTTGGATGAAAAACAGACAGAGGCTTCGTGGCGTCAGCAGAAAAAACCAACCTAACAATAGAATTCTAGCTTAAAAAGATAAACTTTGCGATTGTAAGATTTTAATTAGTAAATTTTACAGTATACTAAGAAATAATGATGTTTTCAGGCAAATAGGATTAATCCATTGGGCGGTTCCTCACTAGAAAAGCGGTTATTAGTTAACTGGTAGGTAGGAAGTCATGTAATTCATACAAATCTTAATTGGAAGTATCTTTTGTTTAGCTTTTTTTTTCCTCCACTCTAGTCCTTGCTCTTTAGAAGCCACTAGCCGTCATGATAGGGTGGAACGATATCCTCCAGGGTTGTTACGAGACCTTATGGAAAGGAATAACCGGAAACGGAGGACCATATTAGAATCTTGTTCGTTATTAATAACTTAAACCTCACCAAAGAGAGCCACTTAATTGGTTTGGCGATGGGGGTCGTTCCATTTACATGAAATTCAACTCGAAGGGAAAGGCAGCGATAACCGGCACCATGGATTACTTGTTTTAACCATAGGTTAGTCCTAAGAACTTTGGGAATATTTAATTCATGACATAAAATATGACAGGTTACTACCAGATAAGGGCATAGGCCATAGTATTAACAGTTAATGACTTCATAATAACGTATACGACAATTAATTAGCTTCTTAGGGCCAGGCTAAACAAGTCAGGTTATAATTTTATAAACGTCAAATCATAAGGGGTTTAATGTTATAAAGTATGCATCTATTACATAATGGGCATTTCTTATACATTGGAAATGTGAATTGAGATAATCGTGAAACCCATTAACAACATTAATTAAAACTATAAATAGGTTAAGAGGGTATAAAGAGCTCTTTAGATTTATTTCACCTGAAAGTGGTTAAATGTTAGCAAAATATAGAAAACCTTCTATGAAACTATAACTTGTTTAATCGATGAACTCGAAATATTGAACTTTAATTCGATATTTCTTTAAAAAGGTAGTCAGTAAAAATTGCCATACTGGTTAACCATTTATCATATTAAGCTCCCATTTGACGGTATATGATCCTTGAGTTATAAGGTTGAATGTAAAATTATATATAAAAAAAAATTTACAATTTAAAATAAACTTGATCGCCCCCAGTACTTCTTGTTTAATGAACGCGAAAGTGAAGTAAACTAAAATCTCACACTTATCACACTTTTATCGCAGCCGAGGATTGAACTAGTCGGAGCTGTGTGAGTCTTCTAAGGTAGGTTACAATAGTTGGCACAACTTTGCGTGCCAGTACGAAGCGATGACATCATCCTGTTGACACATTACGTCAGCTGATTTCAAGCGATCGAAGGCAGAGCCGTACTAAGTGAATTTGGGTACGACATTTAAAAATTATTAGCACTGTTGGTTTCTTGACTTGGCGTTGATAATTAATAAGTCTACCTACACTTAAGGAGTGTATTCGAGCATTTAGTTTCAGCATTAAGCTCGTCGACATTGCTTAGCTATTGCTGATAGCGTATAGAACATTTCTATATTACCATTGTGTATTCTTTTTGTGTATTTTCATGCATGCATGTTCTTTTCCAGAGTACATGAATTTTTATGTAAACTATTTGGGTTTTATTCCTAACAGGATTTGCATGTATGATTACAGAATTATAGGTAAGAACAAACATGCCAAAACGAGCTAAATTGACATTACTTTTAGTCATAATGAGGTAAGAGCGGTTCTTGTGCTTCCACGACTGTGTTAACTAGCAAACAAAGAGGAATCGAAATTCTTAGTAAAATAGAATATAGGGCACGGGGAAACGGCGCATTACAATTTATGGTGCCCAACGCTAGGGCTAGATAAAAGTACTATTATAGGCCTCAATACTTGACGTAAATTATATGTCGATTGTGTATCAAATAAATCGTCGTTCTAAGGTAAAAACAAGTTGAAGTTGTAGTTAAACCGCAACATGCTTATAAAATTAACACTTCACTAAATGGCGTTAACAAAACATTGTTTTAATGTATAAAAACGAACATTTTCTGCTGAAAAAGCAACAACGTTATAAAGTTAACATGTGTCATAAATGTGCAATGATATAGTGTTCAAAGCAAGTTGACTTTGCAACCAAACGTGGAAAACACGTTAAATAAACGGCAAAAATGTTGAAAATGTGTTTTGGATCGCAATTGTAATGGTCTCGTTTTGGTCATTACTTAAACATTAAAAGGCCGTCATATGCTGACATAGAACCGGCCACATAAAGTTGAAAAACTGGTCTATTTTCGCTACACTTCAACGTTAATACAACGCTTGGTTCAAATGAATTTGGTAAACGTCAATTTTTTATAATTTTGCTAAATGATACATTGACTTGCCTCGAAACATGATATCAATTTCAACTTGCAGTTGTTGGTCACAGTTTAAGGAATGATTGCATACAAAGCAACGCAATATTAAGGAAGTATAATTTTTTCTATAGCAAGAACTTTAACAATTTCAAAAGAAAATAATGACAGTCAATCACATTTCAAAATGTCAGTAGCTAGATTGGGTTGCTACGATAATACGAAGCTGTCATATTTAATTTAAACAAAAGTTAGAAAATTAAATTACTTTATCTATCCTTGGAGTTAAAGTGCTACTTTATCTACCCTTGCTGTTAAAGTAAAACTTGACCTTTTGTTTTGAGTTGATAAAAGCACACTTTAACATGTGCTATAGAAAAAAAGTTATTTTTAGTATCTACAGTAACAGCAGAATTAAAACAGAAGGCACAAGCTATTTAGGTATTGTTTTTTTAAAACCAGGGTTAAGTGGAAGAGCAGCTCGCACGGTTTATAACTTCAACCTCTTGTGTTTTTTCCTTCTTACTTACTTATTTATATTATTACAATAAAGGCATACTATTGTTATTATTGTTATTTTTATTGTTGTATATTCAGCAATAGATCACCCAAAGTAAATATTTATTTATTTAGCATATTGCAGCTCTTACACTTGAAAAATAATAATTATTATTTAATCTTTGTCGTTACTGGTGATGGTTCCAGGTCTGAGATGTTTACCCTCGGCCGTTTACTTACGCTTGCTGCTCAAGCTTTTGTACATCTAGATAGACTTCCGATTTTGGTAACAGTGTAAAGCTCAATGCCTCAAATTCCATGGGAACTGGCGTAATCTCGTTCAAAGAAATTTTAAAATCTTTCAAGAGGGTTGCTAGGCCAATCTTAATTTGCATCAATCCAAACCGAAGACCTGCATATTGGGCTAATAAAATACGTCCTCGACATCTATGTGTATGAACCTTACCTATGCAAATTCTCGGTCCTTCACCAAAGGGGATGAAGGTAAAAGGTACCCTATCCCGTACATTTTCTTCAGAAAATCGGTCGGGATCAAATTTCTCCGGATCGGGATAGTATTGCGGATCATGATGCAGTCCCAGTATTGAAATACTGACTTCTATATCTTTTTCGAGAACCAAGTCTGTATCAGGAATGTTATAATCCTTCTCGCACTGCCTAGTTATAACGCCTACGGGTGGGTATTTCCTTAGGGTTTCTAAAACATAAGTAATTGGCTTTACAGTGGCAGAAAAAGTTAAAAAGTATAGTGAATGCAGTCACAGAAGTGGAGATTTAATAAGGAAATCTATTCATAGAACAATACTTACAAAATCTTTTTGAGTTCATCCGGTCAGTTTTAAATACAGTTTTCCAAAAACTAGGAAAGTGTCAGAAAGCATTACTTTACTTTCTGGTCCCTATTTATATAAAATATAGTAACTCACCATTAATTACCCTATTCATGTATTTCATTTCCATGATTGCATCATAAGTTATTTCATCTCCATGTTTAGCGAGGACAGTTAGTAACTCAGCTCTTAGCTTATCTTGAATTGCGAGATTAGTGGCTAGTTCATACAGGCAAAAAGTCAAAGTGGTTGATGATGTTTCAAAACCTGCTGCAAAGAAAATGAATACTTGAGCAGCCAGTTCCTTGATTGCACCATCACTGATATTTTGGTCTTCAGAATGAGATTCTGTATTATTTACTAACGCCATCAATAATTGTAGCATGTCTTTACGAAAAACGTTGTTAGTCTTACGATAGGTCACAGCATCTTTAACTACGTTTATGAAGAAATCATTGGATTCTTTGTCAAATAGCGTCACCCCAAGCCAACGAGCCAAATTTGGCAGAGTAAAGGCTATTGCGACTTTAAGTACGCGAAATTTTGAACTAAAATCGAATGTCCGCCTTCCATGATGCCGAAATTCAGCATTTGGGTTTAAGAAGCTGTTGCATTCCAGCCCAAAGGCACACGATCCGATAACATCTGTGGTGTAGGAGGCCATAACTTCCTTAGCATCAATGGACCGCGATTGGCAGCATTGCTCGTCAACTGCATTTCGCATTTGAGAAGCACATTGGACCAAACAGTCGAACATAATTTTTATTTTTCCTGGTGTAAATGCCGGAGATAGTTTCGCTCGCAACCTTCGCCATCTTTCGCCTCCAAGGGCGAAAAGGTTTGCACTAAGGGGATCGTCTTTCTCATTGTGATAAAATCCACGTTCTGTGAAGTTTTCAAAGTCTTGCTGAAGTACCATTCGTATTAGGTGAGGGTCTGTGATTAGGTATTTTGGTTCAGTGAAAACATACGTGCCACCGTGTTTATATCCAGCTGCTTTCAACGTATCGTATTTCCGCTTGACCTGGATCCCCAGATATGTCAACGGCTTAGATAGTTGTAGTGTCCCACCAGGAAATTTTGGTTGTACAAAGGGAAAACCTCGCCTTTTCCAGTATAACCACTTCCACTTGAAATACACATAAACTGTTAAAGTACTCGCGATAAGCACCAATACTACATTTTCCACCAAGGGATCGCTTATAATCACCATCCTGCAGTTCTGACTTTTTAATACATGAATTACATACCAAATTTCGATTAGATGTAATTTTTATCAGTATCAGCTCATAATAAAGCGTTGATGGTTTGAAGTTGTAAGGCGTCTTATCATTATCGAAAAAAGATCAAAGGTCGTTGTTACGTAATTTTAATGCATGTAACTGCGGGTACGGTAGTACCATAACTATAAGTATTAGTAACATTAAAATCTAAACTGGATTTCTAATCCAGAAATAACATGTGCTTGCAATGAGTGGCATCAAACTCTAATAACCAAACACTTTAACCCTCACGTCAACGTCCCAAATTCAATACGGTACACTAAGAAGATGAATAATCAAATTATAACTAATGGACATTAATGTAGCAAGTGACAGTCTGTCAATGGGTCCGATTTGTTCACACTCCACTGCTCTCCTACCTTCCTTTCTTCACATGTTCTCTTTAATATCAATTTATCTCAAATGTTTACGTTGGTTTGATTACATTTTGTCATAGCCCGTTTATTTACTGTTGGCCTTGTAATACAGAATATAAAAAGTTTGTTGTATCACAGGTTCAGCAGAAGCTTTGTATATTAATCACAAGTAGGTCAACCAATGGTACAGACATGCTGCCGCCTACCGTAAAAATTATTTACTAAAAAAAGGTACGAGACTCGGCTAATTTGAACGGGAACGTTGCGAAATATTTAGCCTTTCCGCTTCAACAGAACGGTGAGTCACAACATTAGTTACTAGCTGAAACCCGCGGCATATGCCGCATTTAAAATATACGACGAATCTAATAACTTTTGTTGCACTAAAGAAAGTTTTAAAAGCACGTTACAGATTGGAAATATTTGGATAGCCTCCAGGCCACTTTCTTCCTACATATTGGATACAGCGATACTGCTGAATTGAATAGTGTCTTCTTTTTACTTCCTTTTACGATAAAGGAAGTATTGGATTCACCCCAAAAATTCGAAATTGAGTTTTCAACAGATCTTCACGTTTTAGGGTCCCCTGATCCCAAAAAACATATTTTTTTTCATTGGTCTGTGTGTCTGTCTGTCTGTGTGTCTGTCTGTCTGTGAACAGAATATCTCAAAAACGAAAAGAGGTATGGCGTTGAAACTTCATATATAAGTTTTGTGTACTATGTAGATGAGACAGCAAGCTTTTGAAGAAAATCGCATAACCGGAAGTAGGTGTTTACTCTTGTGATTTTTCAGTTTTTTTCGATTTTTTCAAAAACGGCTCTAACGATTTTTTTCAAACTTTACATTTTTATTATATTTTTAATGTGCATTGACGTGAAATAGGTGATTTTCCAGTTGAAAACTTCTAAAGTGGGTTTCTTTTGTTTTTTTTTTAATTTTTTTTATTAACTCCTATTTTAAATGGAACACCCGGTATATTATTACATTTTTGAATTCTGCTTAAGATTTTAGAGAAAATTTGTCTCTTCAACTAACGCTCTATTTTGTACCGTTTTTGTAGAATTCGTAATTTTTGAAAATTTTTGACAAATGCTTAAAAATTAAAAATTAAATTTTTGACTAATTATATGATCACTGTAAAAGGAAGTTGTGTGAGTGTATCACACCAGATTTTTTCTGTTCAGTATTAAATGCCTTGAGAAATAATAAACCGTTGGTATAGAATGTAATGTCCCTAAGACAGAAAGAGAACTGAATGTCAGCGCCTCTAGTGGCCGGGAAGTTCATTTTGGCGGGAAATTGAAAATACATTTCTGGTAATATTTTACTATACTGTTTATTGAAATTTGATATTTGATAACCTAGCATGAGACAATCAGTGATAATCATAGAAATCCATAAATCATCGTGTTGGTCCATGCTGGTTTATCAAGATCGTTTTCACATGGCAGCTTTGGTTTTCACTTCCTTGGGTACTGATATTAACAATTTGTGACCAAGGTATAATTACTCGACGCTATTCTTGGGCTAACAGTCAACAAAAGAAAAAAAAAGACATAATATAATAGTTGATTTATTGTCCAACAAAAAAATCTCCATTTATAGGACACTTAACAACTACAAAAATAATTACATAATTTGGTGCACAAATAATAGGTATAAATATATAAATTTAGGCATAACAAGTTTGGCTCCAATGAGGAAGTCATCGCAGCTACGGAGGCGTTTTTGGAGGGACAACCGTCCCACTTCTATTTGGAGGGGTTAAGAAAACTGGAGAAGCGTTGTGCTAAATGTGTTAGCTTGAGGGGGGAGTACGTTGAATAAAATGTTTCATATTTCGCTAGCACGTTTCTTTCTATTTAAAGCCTGGAACTTTTCAGCACATCCTCGTACTAGATAAGCTGCCTTAAAGCAGCATATTTTATCGTAGGTAAACTAAGGTCAAGAGTTTCCCAACATTTTGAGGTAAGCTGTATTTTGTCTCAAACTGTTGCAAATTTACCTGTTTGTAATATTGGTGTTTGAGGACGAGGTGTTATACTCTCTGCCTCAGTGTTCAATACTGCACCTGGTGTAATACAAGCAAACTCCATAGTTTCCCCAGGATGCTCTAATCGAAGTACTGCCGTAGGCCTTGCCCCTAGCTGGGGCTCAAGAATTTCACCCTGCGGGATGCTATGTGAATATTCTCGTTCGATCTGGGGCATAACTGCTAGGAAAAAATAGCACATTCAGCTACTTAAAAAAATAACCTTAACTCACCTGGCATACTGGTTGAAAAATCTGCAGTAAGATGTTGTGCCACTTCTATCAGGGATGAACTTTGTTGCTCTGCAACTACCCCAAAAAACTACCTACATGCGTTATGTATACACCTACCTAACTGGCAAAAATAGTTTTGGTAACGCTGTTCTTTTTACAACATTATTTGGGCCAAAATCTTCTTTGACAAAATGTTTGTCGCATACCCGAAAGTTATCGTAAACATAGTTTTTATTGAGGGTCAAAAGCTTTCTGTTACCAATTGCATGCAACAACTTGGAGTATAATTCAGGGTTTTTTTCAGGATGTATAAATCGATGTCGACCGTGGTTCCTCTCAGGGATGCAGTTTGGCACGCAGCAGTTAATTTTAACCATTTTAAATTGGTTAAGAACCTGGAGAAATAATAAACCAAGTCTTATTTCTCTAGGGGTAAGAATAATGACTGACAGGAGAGCGATGTCCGGTAAATAATATAGATCACTGCAAGGCAAACTCTACAAGTGGCGCCATCTGATCGGCCGGGAAGTGCGGCTCTTTGAGCAACCATGACTGTCCTCACTTTTACCCATAGGCTACTGTTTTCATTCTATACCAACGGTTTATTATTTCTCTAGGATTAAATGCTAATTATTGTTACAATGCTATAAATCCAGTTAGTGGAAATGTCACTGGGACAGTTTCTAAAAACTAAATTCCTGGAATTTGCTGATCTCTAAAAGCACTATATTTAGACAAACCTACAATTTTCTGAAAATAGGGACAATTAAGTACTTATCTGCTTTTGGAATATCCCAAATATAAAGGAAATATTATGTTTTATTGTTATGATGGATAATTTGTATACGTATTTAAGTGTCTAATTCCTATTCCAAAAACTCAGGTAATCAACCCCACTTGTAAAACAACCTGATATCAGCAACATTATTGCTTAAAGTTCTTGGTGTTCAGTCGCTTTTGTAATTTTGTCTTGGTATATTGTTTATTTGGCTTGGTGTCTTGTTCTTATAAGTGGTGTGTGAATCAACATTAGGGCGACCACCCGTCCCGATTTACCCGGGACAGTCCCGTGTTTGATGACCAATGTTCCGGTCCCGAGTTGGTATCGCCCGGGACATAACATTTCCCGATAGAGGGTAAATTTATTTCCCCCTTTTATTTCATGTATTACGACTTCATTTCGTCAGCAAAAGCAATAGCTGACAAAATTTTTTAGCTCTTTGAAAAGCACAATCTTCCAAGTAATAGAATATCAGCATTGTCTGCAGATAATGCAGCCGTAAATTTTGGAAAACAGAACTCCGTCTTTAAAATACTATCTCTCGAAAATGATAAACTCTTAACTGCACATTGTCCAAGATTTTAAGAGTTTTACTTCCTCTTACGAAAGGAAGTATTGGGTTCACCCCAAAAATTCTAAATTGAGTTTTCCACAGATTTAAAGTCCCCTGAACCCAAAATACATATTTTTGTTCATTGGTCTGTCATTCTGTCTGTGTATGTGTGTCTGTCTGTCTGTGAACAGAATATCTCAAAAACGAAAAGAGGTATGGCGTTGAAACTTCATAAATAAGTTTTGTGTACTATCTAGATGCGACAGCAAGCTTTTGAAGAAAATTTTTCAAAAACAACTCTTAAAACGATTTTTTTTCAAACTTTACATGTTTACTACATTTTTAATTTATATTGATGAAAGATAGGTGATTTTCCAGTTGAATACCTCCAACGATTTTTTTTAAACTTTACATTTTTACTACATTTTTAATGTGTATTGATGTGAAATAGGTGATTTTCCAGTTGAATACTTCTAAAGTGGGTTTCTTTTGTTTTTTTTTGCTATTTTTTTTATTAACTCCCATTTTAAATAAAACACCCGGTATATTATTACATTTTTGAATTCACCTTAAAATTCTAGAGAAAATTTGTCTCTTCAACTAACGCTCTATTTTGTACCGTTTTTGTAGTATTTGTAATTTTTGACAAATGGCTAAAAATTAAAAATGAAATTTTTGACTAGTTATAAGAACACTGTAAAAGGAAGTTGTGTGAGTGTATCACACCAGATTTTTATGCTTGGAGTTGCGTCGCGTGGTATTTTGTTTGTTGATTTAGCGTTTTTAAAGTTATTTTAACAGTTTTAAGTGTAGTTAATAGTGGTTAGTAGTGTTAGAAATATTATATAGTGACATTATTGTTTAAGAACTAAGGTGTTGTTATTGAAGAAAGAGATTATTAGTGGGTAGGTATTCTCCAGCATACATGGCTAACTTCTATTTTAAATAAACGCAATTTTTTGAAAGGGGAAGAAAATGGAGCTGAGCAATTATTATTTAACCCTCGAGGAAGCACACCGAGATAGATACATGTCGAAAATATCAACAATTGAAGTTGATCCTTACTTAATCGCATTAGAAGATTGCTCGACCGAGATTGAAAGTTTCCCGAAAGTTTTTTATCCGGATTTATTTAATTATTTAGTGTACGCCAAAAGTGCATATACTTACATGTGAACAAATGAAAGCCTACAAAAGTCTCGAGGCATATAATCAGGCAGCTTGTGGCTGGGTAAAGATTTGCGTGAAAACCTTTGGGTGTTGCGTGCTTGTATTAGGAAACGTAAGAATTTAATATATTATAATGATAATTATGTACTTAACTATATTGTTTGTTGTAGGTGTTGCACTCTCAACGTCTAAGAGAGAAGTTGCTATTGCCGTGGATAATTGCGAAGAAGGACGGTGAAATTGTGTCTGCGCATTGCGACTGAGTTGCTGGGCTTGGTCAAAGCTGTACACATGTGGCAGCAGTGCTATTTTGTCTAGAGGAAGCTGTGAGGAAGTTGGAGCAAGTTAGTTGCACGGGTAAAACGGCATATTGGATGCCCCCAACAAATAAGCCTGCCGATCCAAGTCGTGGGGTGGACTTGGACTTTGCAACTGCAAAAAAGAAGAAAGTTGGGCACGATCAACCTCTGCGATGTAGAGACAAGGAGAGAACAGTTGTACCCTCAATGACTGAAGATGAGAAATTCGATTTACTTCGAAATTTGGCAAACACTTCTCAAGGTTCGGTACTGCATACCGTCAGGAAGCCCTTTTCTGAGCGGATTTATGCTGAAATTGAATACAAGAAAAAATTTACGATTATGGTACATTATAAGGAGGAGCACGAGAACAAAACATTACGTGAACTGCAAAAAATAGGTAATTATAGTTAAATACATTTTTTGTCTGTAATTTAATTAAATTTAATGAGAATAACATTTACCTAATGTAACAATTTTCAGGTTTGTCCGCAGATCTGTCGGTACCCAACCTAGACTGCAGAAATATTGAAAAGGAAACACGACTGCAGTCCAAATCAAGAGCTTGGTTTTTGTATCGAGCTGGAAGAGTGACAGCTTCTAAATTTAAAAGCTGTTGCAGGACCTCCGTGGATAAGCCATCCATGTCAGTAATCAAGTCCATCTGCTATCCCTCTCAATATAAATTAAAGGTGAAGGCCCTAGAGTATGGATGCGAACATGAGGTGCAAGCCGTTGCTGATTTTACTAAAAAAATGCAGGAGACGCATGAAAATTTTGGAGCGGACAAGATGGGTTTATTCATAAATTCCAATTACCCATATTTTGGTGCATCTCCAGATGCAGTTGTACAATGCGATTGTTGTGGTATGGGTCTTCTCGAGGTGAAATGCCTATATTGTGCAAGACATAGTGGTGTAATTGAATTGATGGAAGAGAAAAAGAATTTTTTTTTGAAGTTTAAGGATGGTGAAGTGACAGTTTCAGAAGACCATGCCTATTATTATCAGGTGCAAATGCAACTTGCTCTTACGAAAGTAGACTATTGCTATTTACTTGCCTGGAGTAAGGAAAACTGTACTTTCACCAAAATCCAATTCAACAGCGTATTTTGGGAACGTGAAAGCGAAAAAGCAAAAAATCTGTTTTTTAAAGTACTTTTTCCTGAGGTACTGGGAAAGTATTTTACAAAAGCGGAAACAAAAGCAGACGAAGCAGAAGTAGAAAAGCAGGACAATGACTGGGAAGATGCAAGATGTCCTGTAGAGTTATATGATGAAGTTGTTCTAACAACATCAGAGGACGAAACAAATGGTGCTGCAGAATTGCTACAAGCCGATCCAAATAAAGTTTTGTATTGTGTGTGTCGGCAAGAAGACGATGAGAAAACGCCAATGATAGGGTGCGACTCCGGGTTCTGCAAAATCGAATGGTACCATTTGAGTTGCCTAGGTTTAAAAACAACACCTGATAATAATCCGTGGATTTGCAGGTTTTGCAAATAAACATTTATAACTCTTTCTGTAGGTTTAACATACAGATTTTATGAAATGTAATGCTTTTTTGTGAGCTAAGTAATATGTAAGGTATTATAATAGCTATTATATTAGTATTTATTTGTTGGAATTAAATAAAAATAATTTGCTTTTAACAGTTTTTTATTTGAAATATTTAGTCAAGTGGAACAATTCCAGGACACAAATTTAATAATACTGAACAAACCACTACTATTTTATCAATAAATGCAAAATCATCGTCCCCTTTTTTCAGGGCTACTAAAGGGAAAATTTCGTGCAATATTTTAAATTTTAATTTCAAAAGCCCTATCACTCTCTCGATGTGAATTCGTACGCTTGCTAATTTCCTTGTCGATTCTACCTCTAGAGCATTCAACTGTTTTCTTTTTTTTTTTAAAGCAGGGCACTGTACTTCTGCACAATAGATTTTAACTGAATCTTCTATGGCAAAACCTCGATCAGCTACGACTAAGTCGCCCGGCATTAATTTGTCGAGAAAGCCACAGGTTTCAGCGGAGTAATGCCTATTAAAAATTTCATCGTGTGATGGTGCTTATGAGACCAAGTTTTTGCAGCTGCCTCTAGATTTGAGGGTTTCTCAATAAAAACCTCGAAACAATCAATTATCACTGTAGTGCGTAACTTTAAAACATTTTTAAATGAACTGGGCATGTTCATTTGTATATCCTCTCTGCTTGGCCATTGTATAAAACACTTTAGTCTGCAATAAAGATTTTCGACAACCCTTTCAAATGTTTGTGCCGCTGTTGTACGGTGGCACTGAAATCTATTGCCCAGATCAGTAAACGCTAAATTTAGCCTTAATTTCATTAAACCTAACACTAATTGTTGAAATTTTGTCAAACTGCCTTGTCCTGAAAGGTAAGGCTCTACTACTTTATAGACATTTTCTAAATATACATATTCAGGAAATCCTGTATAATATAATGTATTACTATCACTATTTTTGAAATAGTCCTGGTCCAACTTATATTTTTTTAATTCCTCCCTTAACGAATCAATTTCTTCATTTGCTTTACGAAGCCCAAATTGAAGCTGCTCGTGGGTGATCTCCGCTGGAACATCAACATCCATACTTTCTTCTACGTCTTCTGGTGGATTAACAGGTATTTGTTTAGTCTGTAATCAATTAAAACTGTAATACCTACTTTCAAATATAAAAAGTATAGCATTCAGATTCAGTACTAACATGCACAAAATCGAGCACTAAAATCAATCGATACATACCTTAGCATCACGATCTTTCAGTCTTTTAAATCTAACTGTTGATTTCACCTGGAGGGATGTTGTGTGGCCCATACATTTTGTGGGTACCCAATCGGGGTTGTCTTGGTCAAACAAAGAAGCCGGTTTTTCTGAAGAGGAAGTCATTTAAATTACAAATTCGAAATTTTTCGCTACTACTCACTATTTCTTACCAGAATGAAAATGGAGTGAACATACACGACCTTATTTAAGTTTTGATTCTGTCAAATCGTCTCTCTTGATTGCAGCAATCCATTTTTTTCTCCGTAACTGCAAGAGTTTGGAAACTTTTCTGCCACTGGTGAAAATTGAAGGAATTCTGTAAAAAATATCAAATCATAATAAAGAAAACAATACAGATCGTGAAATAAACTATTTAATTTATATACTTATTTACCTAAAGAAACGAATCAATGGTGCATCCCTGGCTGCATTACTACCACACTTTACCACCATACAGAACGAAGGCATTTTAAAAACTGAACAAATAAACACTTATGGCAATAAAAATATTTAAATAATCCTTTGGCAGCCAATTCTAATTAAAAAACTAAATATTTTTGCAAGTACAGCACTCCGAAACTACAGATACCGTAATGTTTACATTACAATTTTAGGTTATTTTACCTCCAACCTCGAATTGTGGTCACGTGATGCACGACGCCTTTTCTTCCTAGAGGTAGTAAAGTCCACTTGCAAAAAGTTTATAACCATATTTTTGTACAAAGCTCCGAATTTAGGTTATTTGCAGATTTAATATTTATGTGTACATAGTACAAACATTCCTGTGTAATGTAAAAAATGTGTGTAGGCCCTAACAAGAGCATTAATTGTTCTCTCCTTCCATATTACTGGCTCTTAGAAAATATCAAGACCACGCCCACAATACCTAACTGCACATAGACCAGGAGTTGATATGTTTGACCTTGGGAAGTGTTCTGCTTTATTATAGAGTTATGATACTAATATTAATTTCACTTAAAATTATTGTTAATCACCAAGTTGCTTTAATCTTGTATAAATGTCGTTAAATCTCCTTTATACGGTTTTTAGACTAACGGCTTTAATTAATTCTCTTTAAAACGATTTGTACTTTAATTTTAGTTATATTACTCCAAATCTCGTTAGAAATGATTTTAAGGGTAGTTAATTATTTTAAAGTTTGTGTTAGTGACTGCAAATCATTGAAAATTACTTTTACTATCGAATATATGTACGAAAAATTATTTTTAATATCGTCTAAAAATATCAAATCGTTCTTATGCATCCCATTAGAAAGATTTATAATTATATTAACATTAGATTATTTAAACTCTTTCAGAAACATGATCAGTCTCATTAAAACTGTATTAAGATATTTTATTAAAATGACCGCTGATAGTAAAAACCGCATTAAATCATGCTTCTACGATTTTACTCACATTAAAGAAATTTCTCACGTTACTGACGCCACATAAGTTGGAATTTATGTTAAATCTTCTTAAAATTATATGTATTAAAATATGTGTTAAAGTGATTGTTCACTGTTCATGCAACAACATTATTTCTAATATTTTTAAGCGTTATTACATCACGCTTATGCTGTTACCCCTTCCTAATTTTACCACCTTATTTATTTACATTATTTTAACAAAGTATATTTAATCTCACCAAAATTATGTTAATTTGTTTTATTACAATTACCGCTAACCACTTGAAATTACATTTAATATCTTCTGAAAACGACAGGATAATCACTCTAATACGATATTACCCGTGATTAAGACGATTTCTAATTTTATTAACGTTACATTATTTGAAACCTCGTTTAGAAGTATGTTAGTCTTGTTGAATTTATATGCAAACAATGATATTTAATTTCGTCTATATGCGACATTAAATCACGCTTATGCAATGTTAATCCCCCCCTTCCCACCCCATTGAAAATATTTATAATTATATTAACATTACTAAAAACCACATTAAATGATGTTAATGGGATGTTACTCTTCATTAAAACGACTTATATTTTTTTACGTTAGATTACTTGAAACCTTGTTTAGACATTATTTCTAATATCGTTGAAACGACATTAAATCATGCATATACCAATTTTCCCCATTTAAATCGATTTCTGGGTTTCTTAAGGTGAAATTATTTTAAATATCGTTACAGAGTTGGTAAAATCTGGTTGAAACTATTATTTCTTATCTCGTTTAAGCAACATTAAGTCAGGCTTATGCTATGTTATCCTTCTTTGCCAAGATATTTCATTAAAACGACGGCCTATCACGAACATATAATATATTTAATCTCGTGAAATTACTTTGTTTCAACTAGCTCAGAAGTATGTCCAATCTCGTTAAAACGATGTTAATTTGTTTTATTAATATTATCGCTAATGACGAGCAATTCTATTTAATATTCTTTAAAAACGACAGGAAATTACACTAATACGATATTATCAGCGAGTATGACTTTTTTAATTTTATTAACGCTATATTGAAATCTCGCTTAGAAGTATGTTAAATCTCGTTAAGTTTATATATGAAAAATTAAATTAAATTTCTGTTAAAAATGATATTAAAACACGTTGATACGATGTTACCCCCATTAGAAAGATTTATAATTATATTAAGGTTATATTATTTGTACTCGTTCAGAAGTATGTTCAGCCTCTTTAAAATTGTGTTAAAACATTTTATGCAAATTACGGCTAATCAGGAAGAATTATATCTAATATCGTTTAAAACCCTATTAAATCAGGTTTATGCAATGTTCCTCCCTCCATTAAAACGATTTCTAATTTGATTGACGTTACATTACTTGAAATATAGTATGTTAACTCTTGTTAAAGTTATATGTAGATATTAAAAGATTTGTTAAAATAATTCTTCATTGCAAATTACTATTATTTATAATCTCGTTCAAACGACATTAAATCACGCTTATGCGACATTTCCCTCTGATGTTATTAAGGTGACGTCATTTAAAATCTTGTGAGTGTTATGTTAAATAATTTTGTTCAAGTGACTTTTAATCACGAAAAATTGTTTCTAATCTCGTGCAAAAAACATTAACTCAGCTTATGCGACGTTACCTCGACTTAAAAGGAATTCTAATTTTATTAACATTACATTGTTTCAACTCGTTCAGAAGTCTCTTCAATTTCATTAAAATTACATATTTTTTTTATTAAAATAGCCTCTAATCGAAAATTATATTTAATTAGTTTAAAATCACATTAAATCATGCTTAAGCGAAGTTACAGCCGATTAAGATGATTCCTAATTCTATTAAGGTTAGATTACTTGAAAACCCCTTTATTGTACGTATCAAAATATTTGTTAAAGTAATTGTTTGCTACATTACCCCTCCTGAAAACCATTTCTGATTTTATTAACGTGACGCCAAGTTAAATTTGGTTATAGAGTTTATAAGAGCTCATTACAGTTATGTTAAAAGACTTTGTTAGAGTGACTTTTAATCACAAAAAATGATTTCGAATCACGCTTAAGCAACATTAAAACGATTTCTAATTTTATTAACGTTACATCATTTTAACTCGTTCAGAAATACTTTAAACCTTGTTAAAATTTTGTTAAAAGATTTTATTAAAGGCTAATCACGCAAAATTATATTTAACATCGTCTACAAACGATATTAAATCACCTCTACGCGATTTTATCCCTCATTGAAATTATTTGTAACTATAATAACGCTTCACTATTTCAACTCGTTCAGAAGCATACCCAATCTTGTTGAAATTGTTTTTTTTATTATAATAATCGTTAATCATGAAAAATTATATTTAATCTCTTTTAAAAACGACATTAAATCATGATTATGCGATGATCGCCCATTAAAACGATTTCTTATTTTGTTAACTCTACGTTATTTGAAATATCGTTAAGAAACATTTAAATGTATGTTAAAAGATTTTTGAAAAATTACCGTTAATCACGAAAAATTATATTTCGTCTCGTATACAACGTGATGTTATCTCTTATTAAGATAATTTATAATTTTAGTAACGATTTTTTTGCAATCGCGCTAAATATTGTTAAAATTTATGTAAAAGAGTTGGTTGAAGTAACCGTTAGTCACAAAAACTACTAGTTGCAAAATTTGTTTTAAGAAGGCGACATCAAACGAGCCCTAAGCTCGAGTTTGACATCACGCCAAGTGCCTAAAAACTTCTTTGCAACGTGTATCATACAAGATTTTATCTACTTTGAATTTTGATATTTTATAAATGTGTCAGTTGTCTGAAATAAAGAAGGCTGTTTTGAAGTTTTTCATATGAAAAGTAGTAATGCAAAGACAGTTTTTAGTGTTTTAATAATCACATTAAAACATATCAAAGCAGTTAATAGCGATTTATGATTCAAGTTGCAAAATTAAAGTGTTTTAAGCACGCGACGTGGTTTGTCAAACGACATTTGCAAGAAAATAATTAAAAACTTTGAATTTTGACATTTCATAACTGTGACAATCTGTCAGTCATCTGACATAAAAGAGTTTGTTTTGACGTTTATCATATGAAAAGAACAATACAAAAAGAGTGCTTTAACAAACCCCATTAAAGCAATGTTTTCAGTGCTTTCATAGCCACATTAAAACATCAAAGTAGATGAAATTGCTTTTAATCTCATTTAAGCGACATGGAATCATGTTTATATTATATTATCCATTTTTAAAACTATTTAATGTAACATCTCGTTAAACGTTTGTTAAATCTGGTTAAAAAATTTGGTTAAAGCGACCGTTAATCACAAAAAAACGTTTATATTCTTGTTTAAGCGATATTAAATCATGTGTAGACGTTATTACCCATTTTTATAGCGATATAATAACTAGTCATCATTTTAAACCTCGTTTAAGGGGTTTTTATATTTCCCTAAAATTATGTTAAAAATGTTTGTTTGAGTGACTGTTAATTGCAAAACATTATTTTTAATCTCGTTTAACTGGTATTAAATCACGCGAATACCACGTTTATTTGTTTGTTTGCTTGTTATCTACAAGGTGTAGGCATGCGAAGTATCAGGTACCTTAGACACCGACTTCTTTGGTCATATGGTCGAAGTCCTACTTAAAATTTTGCCGAGACTAAGAAGTTCCAACCCTAGCAAGGAATCTTTTACATGCTACACATCGAAGTACCATGGAACCCATGGCTTTACATCACTTCCGAATGATGGCATTCTATAGAGGTTTTCATCCACATTTTTTTTATTTTTAAAAACCTCACGGGGACCGGTAACCGAGCCTACGATCAGTAGCCAGGATGCTTGCCACTGAGGTAAAAGGTAAAGGTTCAGGGTCATTTCAATTCCCCCAACTGGCGGGGAAGGATTGCTATAGGGACCTTACGTCTCTCTTCAGCCAAGAACGGGAATTTCAGAATGGGTGAGAGAACGGAGGGGTGGAGAATGGAATAGAGGCCAGGAAAGGTGGAGAAGTACTGCACCGGCATTCGCCTCACAGAAAGTACTCTGAAAAACCACCTAAAAACCTGAATCAGAGCAAACAGCCACGGGATCGAACCCATGAACTCCCAAATGCTAAGCAGACGTGGTACCCACTACTCCACAGAGCTCGGTTACCACTGAGCTACCAGCCGCAGCACTTACATGACGTTACCATTATCAACATTTCTAATTTTATTAAACTTGTTATATTATTTGAAATTTCTTTGGGGAGTATGTTAATTCACATTAAAATGATGTTGAAATATTTTGTAATTATCACCTTTAATTACCAAAAAGTATTTTCAGTCTACGTTAAACGACATTAAATCATGTTTATACGACATTACCTTATTGTTGAAACGATTTTTAATTGTATTAACGTCAATCTTACTTTAAAACGACTTCTGGTTTTAATAATGGTACATTATTTCAAGTCTCATTTATATTATGTTATATTTTCTTAAAATTATGTTAAACCATGTCACAATTTTGCTAAACAATTTTTAAACGACTTTTAGTACATACCTATCTATGCACATGTAGTTTTTTATGCGCTGGTTGATATATATTATATAAGAAACGATTCCAGACATTCTATACTATTATGTTAACTATGGTAAAAACACAAAAAATTAAGTATTTAGAGGTGTCAAAATTTAAACAACAAACTTTTGCATCGATGCTTATTTGATACGTTTGATCTACGTAAAAAGCAAAAAATCTCCCCTTTGTTTTTGATACTTTGAAAAACCAATGAGCTGTGACGTCAATTGAAATCTCTAAATTTTCGTTTTTTGTCCGTTGCTCGATTTCTGTTTTCTCTATCGAGAAGTTGACCTTATAATGATCAAGCTATCTCTTAGCTCTAATGAAAAAGAGGTTTCCCATTTGATCTCATTTGAACACCCTGTACTATGATTTTTAATGTTGCGGAATATAATAAGTAATAAACACAGTTTATTAATAACTAGCATTTGGTTTGATATACGCTAATGAATTAGAAATAGCAAATATTTCAACGATAGACGTTTTGGCAATTAGCAGCGGCAGGAAGAACAAAAAAGCTCACAGTTATCCTCCGCTGCGAGCTTCGTCGGCAAGTGTCCCATGAGAGACATAAAATGGAACTAGATTATTTTAAGCGAGATGCTGCTGAACAGGTTTACAGGCATTTCAGGATTCGATTGATTTGGTCTTTTTAAAAATATTATTGTTTGCAGTTGTGCCAGCTAAGTGCTAACAGGCGACCAAGCGAGTGCTCCGGCAGTGAGTGTCACATGGGATGTCAACAGCCGCCGACAATAAATAAAGCCCTGATATTATAAGCAGCAACATTACATATGTTTGTACTATCAGTTCATTATCAAAGCAAGAAGCAGGCGGTGTGTGCAAGCACAATGTATTTTGTGTTGGTGCGAGCTATCGAAAATGGTGGTTTGCAACATTCAGGATTTCCGAAAATATGCGGTCCAGTACCTGGCCGTTTTAGTTGGTGAGTTTTAGCGATTTTAGCGATTTTGGCGAAACCGTGCACTGCACATTTCCTTTGCAAATTTTAATTGTTTTGCTGGTTTTCATAAATTCAAGCAGGCTTTGTACATGTTAATTGGTACCAAGTTTGTTTCGGCGAAAACACGAGCAACGTTTAAAGTAAATTTTAATTGCAAATGTACCTGATATGAGGCTGTTTAGTTAATGCACACGATTTCTATAAATTTGTTGAATTAAATACGTTGTGTGGCGTAGTTAAGTTTCAGTTTCTAAAGACTTGCAAGGCTTGAAATTTAAACAATGGTTAACATTTCAGGGTTTTAAATTTTGATAAATGAAAATTTGATCTACTTAACTTTTATGTGCAATATTTATTACGTAGTTGTAAGCAAAAAAATTATTAAATAGGATTGTAACAACAATTAAAAACTGTGTTTTGCTATTTTTAAAGTCACCTCTGAGGTGATAGCTATAATCAATATGGAAAAAACTGTTGTGCTGAATATTGATGGTGTGGAAAGTCCAATACAATACAATACGATTACATAAGCTATTTAATTGAGTTAAAGGCATGCATTGCAGTAGGAAATAGTAATGTAGCAATACAGATACTCTTCTAATTTGTAAAAACTATACTGAAGAAAACTCGGCAAATTCGTATTGGGTAAACTTGATTTCCATCCAAAAAACTGTTTGGCTTCAGCGATGCCTTGAGGTTATTAAGGAAATAACAAGCAAATGCCTCCTTGGATAAAAATAATGTTAAGCAATACCCACCTAAAATATAATATCACAACACAGCTAGACCTGGGTTCTCTTAAACGAAAAAAATGTCTAGTGTTTGGCTTTGTCACAATATAGTTAAACTCTAAAAATGCAATTATTATTAAAATTGTCTATAAATAGCTTTTAACAGGGACCAAGAACCAAATTATGAATCCATACAAAGAAATAATTTTGTTTCTCGAAATTTGAGCGAAGCATTTCGTGTAAACCAAAACCTAAGATTTTAAGAAATATTTATACGCATACAAAATTAATTAGATTTTAAAGGCATTTGTCAGCATAAACGATTCATTAACTTAACGCAACGATGATCGATTTAATGTCAGCAATCCAGTTTATTTAATTACAGTATAGGTTTTTTATTACAGCTTAATAGAGGTGTAACTAATACAACACAAGCAAATACGTCGCAATTTCAATTCGTAGCCTATTCTATGACAGTTAACCGTGAAGATTTATAAATTTTAATGTTCAACAAAAAAAAAGCTTTAAGATCAACCCTATTAGACAGGAACCTGGCATCCTTGTAAGCAATTTAGGAGCGCCACTGGTTGGCATTTTTTTATTCATTGACACTTTAGCTTTAACATAACTGGTGTGAGTAGGGAAATCAAAATAATTTTTCCCATTAGTTGTCGATGGAAAAAACTTGGTAAAGTTCATGAAATACTGACAAAATTTGTGGTACCACCAGGACACATTACGGCTACAAGGTTGGTCCTTTGCCTAGCTTCCTCGATCTCCCGACCTCGTCCTGTTCTATTACTGAGGATATTGGAAGGCATCAGCATTTTAAAGTAAAATTGGAAAATTGGTGTGCTCTATTTACAATTTAAAATTTGTTGCTGTATGATGTAAACAACAAAACAAAATTATCTGCAAATAGGAAGTAAATATTATCGGGAAGCAGCCTCGTCATTTCCTTTATATTCCAAACATTCAAAGGTAAAAAGCGCAACTTTTTTTTAACAGCATACTGGCTTTACAAGCGATAATTATCCTGGAACTTAGTTACAGAATTTATTCACGCTTAGTGATTCAATTAGATAACAATTCAATAATAATTAAAACAAATGGGTCCTATGTAATTAAATATTCAAGGTTGCAGTTTGTGGAAGATAAATCTTTATGTGAATACTTTCTTAGATAAGACTGGAAGCAAATAGTCTGACTACATATATAATATTCTGTTTCCTGTTTGTTTAAGAAACTGGTAGTTTGTGAAATGCCAGAATCTTAAAAATAATAACTTATATTGATGACAAAAGCTTTTAGCTAAAGCGTGTAGTAATGGTAGATGCGGAGTATTATTAGGTAGTAAAGTGTTTATTATCAAATAACAAACTATTGTAGTGGAAAGAATTTTGTCCTTGAAATTTATTACAAATCTGAGTGGAATAATGGAAAATCAGCAGTGCTGCTTTGTTATTTATTCGTTTTGTATTGTACTTTGTAGATCAGTGTTGGGTTACGGAGATTAACATGTCAACACAAGTAACTACAGAACACTTTTAGTAAATGAGGCAACATAATTTACGATAACTAAATCGGTCTAATTATTATAATTATTTATTATTAAAATAAATAGCTTGATTCGAACAATCAACTTTACGCAGTGGTTGTAAGGCCTGATGTTAAGGTTAAAGGTTTTTTTAGTATGAAATCCAATCTAGTTATAATTTTTCTGTGTGAAATTCATTAAACATCGTTTTTAAATGCATGTCTGCGTAAGCAAACGTGTATTCAGGAAATTACAAGAACTAGTCCCATTATCTTTCTTGCCAGATATCCGGTTTAGATAGTTTTAATGCCTTGGAGAACAGCAAAACAGATAACAATGGATGAGCGAACTTCGGCCTAAGCGATTTTAGAAAATCACCACGTGATAAAGCGAAAACAATTATTTAAAATATTTTGATAAATATCTGTCTGTGGTTGGAAAATACTTGAACATATCGGCAGCGACAGCAATTTCTTCTAACCTTCGTGGTCGTCATGTTTTAAAATCTTCTAAGGTCAACTTTTAATTAATTACCTTTATTATTAATCAAATAAGTTTTATTTTGTTTTCGAAATTCAGAACTGTGGCTAAACGATAACATCTAAAAACGTGCTAATGACGACTAATAACTTCAAAAAATGGAAATGCATAAGTTACGGTCATTACTCTTAAGATATTTAAAAAGTGTAATGTACTATGTGACATTTTATTTTACAGATGTTGCCGCATATGATTCTGATGCCACACAACAGTGGCATTAAATATACAATTAAAATCTAAACAACGATTCTTGCAGATGGCTTTCCATGTGGTATTGCAGTAAAATAATCAAATTTCGACAATGCAAATTAGGCTTCGTGTCAAGAAACGCAGTTTGATGGTGCGCATAAATTATTACTGCTTGTAGTTAGTTATAAGAGTTAGATTACGTTTTTGTTTTTAGACTTAATGTGTTTGTATCATGTTTCCTGCATGTGCACAGCGTTTCTTATTTTACTGCCATTGATGATTCATCAACACTGTTTTTTGCAGTATTTGTCCCATTAAAATATAATTAAGTTGTTACTTTTCTTAAATCTAATGGGGTCAGAAATAAACATGACCTTTTAAACGACAGCTTTTTCATTGTAGTTTTACCAGGAAGATATATTTTTAGTTTTTCGAAGTCTTTCCAGTTTTTATTTGTAGACTATTCAACTCACTTGTTATTTATCAAAAACTGTCCAATAAAAATACAAGATTTGACGTCTTTGAGCCAATAAAAATGAACTATATTGACAATTTTCACTAGTGAAAATAATCGACAATTTTCACTAGTGGTATAGTGAATATTTTTTGACAATTGTTCACTAGTGGTATAGTGAATATTTTATGTGATTTTTATTAGAAAAAGTCAATATTAGTGTTCTGTTACTATAGAAATTGCGTAGTTTGTTGCTAGATGTACTAAAAACTAAATTGAAAAAGTAGTTTGGGTCATTGAATAGTCCCTCGAATGCCATTCTTAGTCAAACTTAAGTAGAATATTTTTGTGGTGGTATCACTCATTTCCATTGCGCTTGGGATTAGATCTCGTGCTAGCGCACTCGTCCTAATCGAAACTAAGCGCAATGGACATTCGTGATACCACAGCAAAAATATTCGACATAACTTCGACTACTCATGGTATTATAAGTGAATATTTTTTAGAGAAAGCACATTCAATAAAAATTTCAAAACGCATTTTACAATGTTAATCAGTATATTTCGAAAATGATAAAATACATATATTTGGTTTAGAAATTATTCATTATGCGATTACCCTACACGAAGCATGCCTTTTGTAATTGGTTTGATCAGGATTGATATTGTAATCAAAGTTTTACCTACTTTCACTTTCTTAGTCCTAAAATCTTTTTTACGTTTTCACTTAATGTCCCTCTTTTTAATTTTTTTTTACTTTTCCCGTTCATATTAGTCTTCATGTCTGGCTTTTTTTGTTATTCTAGGTTAGTATATTTTTCTTGTAGTTTTTTCTCCCGTTTTCTATTGTTTGCATTTTAAGTGTTTCCAGTACGTAGATTTTTTAGTAATTGTTTTTCTTTCCATTATTCTGAAGTGTCTCATTTCTTGTTTCGTTGTTTTTCGGTTGTTCAAGTTTGTGAGCCGCAGGTAAGTATCGATATGGCTACTATTTTAAACACCGGTACCTTGGTCTCTTTTGATACTTCTTTCTTCGGCAGTATTTTTTAAATGCCATTAAACGGTTTTCCGCCACTCCTGCAATTTTTAAAATTTTATCTAAACTTTCACCGATTGTAAATATTGAGCTCAGGTATTTAAATGTTTCAACTTGTTCTACTGCTTCTTCGTATAGTAGATTATATACCTTTTCCTTTTTTTTTAATCACAACCATTATTTTCGTTTTCTTTGAGTTAATTCTCTTATCTATACTCTGTAAGTACCTTCTAAAAAATTCCAATTTTTGTTCAGCGTTTTCTTGATCCTTCACTATCAAAATTTTTTCCATTCTCTAATGTTCTGCTGTATGCATTTTAGCTTTTTTCTCGTCTTTAGTTAATTCGTCTGGTATAAGTGTAAACAATAAAGTTTCTGATTTGTAATTTTTCATTGTTACGAAATATTTTGTTTTTATGTATATACGTCTCACTATGTTCCTTTGTATTCCTCTTCTCTTCAACACACTCCAAATATCCCCTTTCTGTCGAAAACTACTGCGTCTTGCACCTCTCTGCCCACGTCAGAAATAGAATTGGTTATATTCCATCGTTTCCTTTAAATGTAATCTTGTCTTTTTTTTATTATTCTTGAGAATAACTTTGCCAATATGCCTAATAGAGTGATTCGTCTATAGTCTTAGCAGTTTTTTTTTAAATATTCGTTATATCATGCCGAGCTGCTAACTATCTGGTGCCTCTTCTCTTTTTCATCTCTTCCTGCACTTCTTTTAGTTTTTGTTGTTCCTCTCTTTCTCCCCTGTGTCTTTCCGTTTTCTTCGTTGTGTCATCATCCAGTAATAACTCTTTGGATGTCTTCAGCATTCCATTATTTCACCTCCCTTTGTTTTATTCTCCTTCCTTGCCCATAATATTACTGAGCATGCTTATTAACATTTCTTAAAGCAGCTTTTGGTTATCCTTATATCAATGTCCATATTTTCTGATTTTCTCCTTTAATAAATCTGTTGACATGTCTTTTTTCTAACTTACATTTTTCATGCTTCCTTTTATTTCTAGTTAATATATATTTCGACCTTTTTTCTTTTTCTTCTTAACTTGTGCTTTTATTGATTCATTTTACTCGCGGTTTCTGTTTACTTCTCTGTTTGTGATTTGTGTAGCTCCTCCACTGCTGTTCTCTATTCTTTCATTGAAGTTCATTTTCCTCATTCTTTTGTTTAGTCTTTCTTGAAATTGGTATTTTATTTCTAAATTCGTTAGCTTGTTTTGTTTATTATTTTTTTTAAATTTTTGCCATGTTTTCACTTTGTCCCTCAAAATCGTTGTATAGAAGTAGTAGCCACTTCCTATCTCCGCTGCTCTTTTAACTTTTATATTCTGTACTCTCGGCCACATTGCCTACCAATTGAAACATAATCTGTTATGGGTTTCTCATTTCTAATCACTATATCTTTCGTTTTTTTGCATTAGCTGTTACCCAAACCTTCCATTCAGGTCTTTCATTACTGTGATATTTTGTCTATCCGTTCTCATTTGGACCTCAGGCGACTACTAACATCATATACTTTTTGTGTTTACCACATCTTTAACATTAATCATCTGTTGTACAAATTTCACCTTGTATTCTTTTATTATGCCCTCTCTTCAAAATGTATCCACTTCTAATTCTTTGGTGATCTCTTTCTCTTTGTCAGTTAAACTTTTTACATTCCACGTAGCCATCCTTCTCAGCGCCTTTTTTTCATTTTCTCCATATTTTGTTCGTTCGATTAGTTCTGTAATTTTTTCTTTTCCATTGCCTTTACCCATTACCACTGTTCCGCCTGCTTTACCTTTGTTATACGTTTGTCATTTCGTTTGTTGCTATCAGTTTTCTTTCCTTAACGTCTCATTTTCATACTTTTCCATTAATTCTGATACATTTCTACTACGTGAGTACCTTTCTCTCGTTCTTCTTTTGCTCCATCGCTAATTTTAACTTGGATATGTCTTTTAAATAATTACAGTTTTAAATAATTCTGAATTAAAGTTGCAAAAGATCTGCTGTTTATAAGTTTTAGGGTCTCATATGGTATATTGCGTAGCGGTAATCACGTCAAAATAATAAAAGTTCACTGGAACTCGATAGGGCTCATAGAACCACCTTGTGGTTAAAACTGGCCACTGGCCTATAATAAGAGGAAGAAGAAGAACTCGAGACATTGTCCAAATACGTTCATATTTTAAGCAGACGCATTTCAGAGGCATTCTTTGTCATCACATAATATTTTCTTGTTAAATGTATAGATATGCAGGTTGGTTCATAAGTATGGGATTTAAATTAAATGGGTGTATACTGATCTTAGTAGAAGTAGTTACATTGCACTAAAAATTAATCACTTATGGATAAAAATCACATTAGGGGGTGGTATAAGATATTGAGAACCACTAGCTAACACCAAAACTGTTATATAAACTATTAAATAAATCAGATAAGAGTACATTAACTGCTAACCCCTAATATTCCAAATGTGATTGAAATACCACTGCCTTTGCTTCTGCATTTGATCCAAATTTAGTTTTATCGCAACGACCTGTGCAAAATTTTATTTATACAAATCCATTACAGTGATCGTTAAGCAGTTTAAGTAATTAAATGTAATTTTCGGGAAGAGTATTACTCATTTTTTATGTATACCTTATTATAAAAAGTTGTTCTGTTTGATGTCTTTTAACTACCTTTGAATTTAATGACCATTCTTATGAAGCACTCTGTATCTCGCCTCAAAGCTCTTTGGAAGCCAATAAAATGCATTTTTTATATTTTAAATTTTTACGATGAGTAGGTGTTCACTAAATCAAAACGAATTTAGTGATTTTTATTATCTAAAGCTTAATGATCATTATCATCATCGGCTCCATGGACATATTTTGGGATGTCCTACGTTACGTTTTCTTTTTGTTCCGTATCCTAGATTCATGTTTGGTAGACTATAATCAAAAATATGTGCTAAACCATAAGAATAAATTTAGTAAAACATTGCCCGAAAGACACACAATTAATAACAAAGAGATGGCTATACTATCAAAGCATGGACAATAAGGAATAAAATATAAAATTTCATACCGTATACTCAATGTTGTCTATCTTTGCCAAAGAATAGTTCTTGAAATAAATTTCAAGAAACATCACAAGATTTAAGTGGTATTCTTTACTTTAGTATCCAGCTATCAACTTTCTTACTTTCATCGTCTTAAAGACGAAGAAAGTACCCATTGCAATCGTGAAAAGATTTCTTCAGATCTCCACGTTTCAAGGTGCTTAGATGACGAACAACATGTTTTCTCAATTCCGTCTACCTGTTGGCGGTATAACTAAAAAACTATTTATTGGAGGAAGCCGAAATGTTGGATGCAGATTACCTGGCTCGAAACTTCGGTCAAATATATACAGGTTGAGCACCTTAAAAAATATATTGTTCTTTATTTCTGCTTTAATTCATGAATGGATAAAAGTAATAATTCTCACATAGCTCAGGTTTTTGCTCTTAATGAAAATGGTACCAAACAGCTACAGGATGAATACCGCAAAATAGGTAAAAATGTACAGCCTGAGTGAGCTTTTTTACATTTGCAACTTGATATACGAGTAATTCACACGAGGGAAGTTCAGTTGCAAACCGCTTTATATATTTTTTATTAAATGAAAGGTTTGTCAAGAAAAACTTCGGAATCTTTACACCAGATTGTAGAAATTTATATCGAACAGCTTTTTAACATTTGAAACTTGTGAAGAGATTTATATTAGTGCTTTTAGTAATGTGAGTAGTTCTTTATAATTTGGTTAATGTAGTCATTGCTGCTTTTCTCAGTTTAATGTCACGTCTAATTTCTTAATAATCACTGTTCGGAGATAAGTAAATTGACTTACCATGTGTTGTGTATATCGGGTCTATCTATTATCTATTTTTGCCGTCGAAGCATTTATGTGAACACAGTGTTCTACTTCTATACTTATTTATTCTAATCGGTTAAGTAACTGCACTAGCTGTTCTCCATCCTTGCGAATCATCAAGATGTCGTCAGCATATCTTCCAATTCCACATTCCACCGTTCCATTCTTTTAGAAGTACTGATCTCATTATATGTATGATATATGGATCAAACAATAATAAAGGCAGGATACATCCCTGCCTCACACGTTTTTGAATTCTCTAAATAGGTAAGCAAAGGCACGAGTAAGTAGCCACTTTTATCTTTTCGGTAGTTGTTTTGTTTTAATTTCAAAAGTCTGCGATATCCAATAATTTCTCCAGGAGTCGGTAAGCTCTTATTAATAAGTCTCCGCCAGTTTTTTTTTATAACGGTTCAAGTTATTTCTTTATTCGTGGTTGTTTTATTTCTATTTTATCGGTAGTTTGTTTAGCAAGTTATTATTCAAAATTATCTTACAAACTTTAATAACTAAAATGGAACACTATTTGAAGCAATAAACAGATTCCATAAATGGCTGGAAAACATTTTGAACAAATTTTGTATTAAACAGCATGGAATTCAAACTTTCATATTTTATTTCTTAGCAGCTACCAATTTAACTGAATTTCTTTGCATGGTGTTCAAGTTAAAACTCACAACAAACTTGAATGTTTAAGCTTTTTTTACATTTTTGAAACTAAATGTTTCCTTGAACTTGACTTTGAAAACAAACCTTCCAAGTCACACCGCGATGCGCCCATTGAAATGGACGTTGGTTGCCTTGACTTTGCAATAACTGGTTACTAACCAACCGAATGTTAACATTGTAAGCACCAGAAATGGAAATTGCTTACGGACGTCAGTCAGTTTTATTGTAAAAATGCTAGTTGCGACGAGACAGATAAAAAATGAATTAAAAACGTTGCTGACGGGGCTTCCTCGGTAACAGGCAGCTTTTAGTAGTTCCCGTCATAATAAAAATACGAACGACCTTGACCGTTGTATTTCGGCTCTCGAGGAGAAAGGGAGCTCTGAATGGCATATTTACGCCAGTGCACAGACGAAATGTTATCAGTTATTAGTTTAATTTCAAAATAATAAGGCTGAAACCGGTTTTAACTGTCGCATAAAGTAACTCCAATTTACAGATAAGATGCTGTTACGGAGATTTATTCCACGTGCCCGAGGAATGCCAGCTCGTTTGCTTTTAAATTTAAATTAATTTTCACAGTCAGCATGGAAGCAGGCGCCATTCGAAGACATGTTTGTTGGTTTCAAGATTTTGCTTTTTTGGTTTTGTAGCAATCGCTTTAAAGCATCTTCAGTGTGAAATGCACGTTGCAAGAATTTGCGATATTAAAAAGCTTCGATACAAAGGTAGAGGTGCAAGTCATAAAGAACAAATTAAATTAGTTAATGAACAAAGTTAGAGGCCGTTCTGCTGATCTTTACAGTATTTTTTCTGAGTCGATGACGACTTACTTACATACACTGGACTACTCGCATCAGGTCTATAAAATAGGCACTTTATTGTAAAGTATGATGGAAATACATCTACTAAATTTTGAGTAAATTGAGAATACCCACAAGGCTCATATCAGGGACCATTATTATTTTTTAAATTTATAAATAACTTAGCAGTTATACTAAGCCAGAGTATCCCAACGGCATTGATGGCGTAAGTGATAACCTATGGGTGGAACGACTCTATATGGACACTGTGGCATATGATAGACTCTCTCTCAATAAGGACAATAGGCTCGTATGGGAAAACCATAGGGAAATATCAAAAATAATTGTTACAAATATATTGTTGTATGACAACGTTAAGTTCTTAAACAATTCTTCTTGTCCTTTTACTTTGGTTTTTTCAGGAAGACATATTGAGAAGTTAGAAGAAACATGGCAATTACGAGTATATGGAAACACTGTATAGAAGTTGAATGTAATTCCAAACTAAGATTTGATCTTTTATTGCGCGTAGTTGTGGTCAGGTATCAAGCATTTTGGATTTTATTATTAGCAAACAACAAAACGTAATAGATATTAACGATCCAAGTTTGATTATGAGCATCTTAACGAAACGAGTTTGATTGCCAAAACGAGGCGGTGAGCCGAGTTTTCCGGCAATCAAACGAGTTTCGTTATGTAACATAAGCAAACGTGCATTGTTCAATATTTTATCTTCATCAATAAACTCTGGTTCAATGTATAAAAAGAGTGCGGTAATATCTATCCATTACCGCACTGAGTGTGGTAATAAAGCTCTTAACGATACTAAAATCAATTTGGTTAAGAGGCTATAACAACACGGATGAAGATAATAGATATTTATCTTAATCGGTGTTGTTAAATATAGACTATTAACCAAATTAATTTTAGTATCGTTAAGGGTTTCATTACCGCGATCAGTGCTGTAATGGACATTACCGCGCTCTTTTTACATAAAAAATACATTGAACCAGAATGTATTGATGAAGATCAAATATAGAATAATGCACGTTTGCTTATGACACATAACGAGACTTGTTTGATTGCCGCGAAACTCGGCGCATCGCCTCGTTTTGGCAATAAAACTCGTTTTGTTAAGATGCTCATAATCAAACTTGTGTCATTATAGATATTAACGATACAAGTGTCATTATGAGCATCTTAACGAAACGAGATGCGTTAAGTACCATAAGCAAACATGTATTGTTCAATGTATTATTTGTTTTGTGATAAAGAGTGCTGTAATATCTATAACCGCACTGAGTGCGGCAATAAAGCTCTTAACGATACTCAAATTAATTTGATAAATAGTCTATAACAACACCGATGAAGATAAATAAATAAAAGCAATTTTCCGATTCCTAATTCTCTTGGGGGAATATAGTGGTTGAGCATAATGCGTCTTGTACAGCTTTTCGCCATATTTCCTTGTCTTGTTTTTCATCTACCAATTTATAATAATGTATGTTTGCCATTTGCATAGCGAGATGGGGAGCGACCTCGGCGTCTGGTATCTGGAACTTTCCCTTGAATTATAAGTTTTTCCATGTTTTCTCTACTTCTTCTCATGATGTGACCAAAATAGTGGCTGATACACTTTGTTTAATATTGATTTCATGGAGTATTGATATTGTACTGGTTCCGTCTATTATAATTTTGTTTTCGCTTTGTTTAGTTCAAGGCCGAGAATAGCACTTTCACTTTCATCAACATTTCCTGCCAGCACTTCTGTATGAGCTACAAAGTTGGTGATTTTTCGTCCGTTACTTGCTACTCTTAATTGCTTCTAAAGCACTTTCTCTTACATATTTTCATACCCGTTGAGTAGTTGGGGTAGGAGTATGCAGCCTTGTCGCACACCCCAACGTGGTTGGAAATCATTGGATTTTGCCGATTTGGATATGCCTTTTGGGCTTTACATAAAGGTCGGTTATCAGGCATATCATGCACGAGTACATGAGTACTGTTACTTTGATAAGATATATAGTATACAGCGGATTATTTAGTTCTGGATACCAGTTATTTGTCCGATCTTCAACTGAAATTTGTGGCTGAACATATGACCTTAATCGTTCTCTAATAACACTGAGGGTGCTTTACTGGAATATGAGATGAATGTTAATAAACCCTTTCTCATGGTTCGTTGTTATTGAGCATATTGTCCAATCATATAGCAATTATAGATTATGCCATATTTTGTTGCAAAGCCCATACACTCGCATTTGATGCAATTTGATCCGGATGGAAACTTTATACTGGTTTCATCTTTTCAAGACTGTTTCAGTTTCAATTTTAAGATACCCGGTTCTTTGTTGCATAACTAATCATAAAGTCTATGATCTAGTAGATCGTCTACATGTTGATACAAGCTTTTACAGTAGTCTTCATGTTTCCGCGGTTTCTTCGATGTCAGTTTTAAGACAACCGTTCTAATCTTTGATGGCCTATGTCTTTTCAAAAATTGTATCTTCTAGAACAGTTTCTAGATGGGTTTGTGACAACTTGAGTTTCTAGCATCGTGAAGAAACGTGGTGGTGGTTCACTTATAAAATAAACCCACCAGAACGTCGATAATTCTAGAGAAATTGTCAATAACAAACCATGTAGGTACTTCTATTCGACAGCTTCTCTATCGGGTTAGCTTATCTTATACGAGTAGTATGCGTCTTAATATCTAAAAAAGCAGCTCCACATTGCCATATCACGAAAAGCGAGTAGCGGTTTCTCGTCGTTTTGTTGAAAACATGGACAGCTCCTCTTCTCATCCAAAGCTTGTTTTAATCCCTCTGGTTGTGAGAATTCGCAAAAATATGGGATTGTGGTTCCATATTTTTTGCAGGAAACACTTATTCATCATCATAAAATTGGTGTGTGCTTGGCTATGAGCAGGTAATGATGAACAGAAGGTTTTTTCCATAAAATCCTATTTACCTACTCGGCGTGGCTTATCCATTTCGGATGATGGCAATTAATATGGAAATATCGATTTAATTTACGGCTTTTCTAAAAAGTTCGGGTGAGCTGAGTCCAAATAATTTAAGCCAAGAGTGGTTGTCGTTTTTGTCTCAACCCCTTCTTTCTTCCACCTTTCCCTGCAATATCAGTTGTAGCAGGTGATATTTATTGTGCTACATAACATGACAGAAATATTCCAGCTCTAGTGTGTTAATTCTGATTATAATTTTGTTCTTCCCTATTTTTCTAAAAAGTTCCAAGATCTAAAACCATGCAATAGTTCGTGAAACACATAGCACCTTGCTATATTGTATTTGGAAGTTTCTTGCTTAAGAATGCGATTTTTATCGTCTTAAATATCGCTTCTAACGACTCGTTCCAATAATTGGAATTGATGTACTCATTTTTCCATTATTTGCTAGAAGTAGACTCGTAATACCTTTGTAGATTTGGTACCTGCTTTTAAAGAAAATGTGCAAAAATAAGTCAAATTACTTTATTATGCATGTTCTTATAGTAATTTACGATGCAAGTAACGTTATCAAGCTTTTTATATTACGAGAGAATAGTTTGAATGAACGAGCGACGTTGGGAGCGAGTTATTTAAAATCCTCGAGTAATGGAGAAACCAGACAACGTTACGTATATCGTAACACCGTTTATTTTATCCTAAAATACTAATCTTTTTAAAAAATAGGGAAAAAAATGGTTATTAATGACATTTACAACAGCGGGTGGTGATATCACTAGTAAGATAAAAACTCAATACTGTATTGTTGGTAGCACTGTTAGGTTATGTTAAATTTTATATTTTCAGGTTTAGTTTTGCCTCAGTTTGTGTCAAATAACAAACAAAACCTAACGTACTAACATCGAATTTGACATAGACTGACAATACACTTCAGTGCTTCCAACGTGTGATTAAATGCTAATAAAGTATCATCATGTTATTTTTTTTAACAACACTAGTGCTATTAAATGCATCTTAACGCAACTCGTTGCTAAGGAGTTATTGTCATAATAACATAATAGGATAAAATAAAATAATAAACAATTGTAATGCGGAAAATATGCTTCTTGATCTACGCCTCGGACGTACGCTAGAACAAAGAAGTTACAACCTCTTAATTTGCAAATGAGTTATATAAATAGAATATAATTTTAATACAATGACAAATAACTGAAAAATACTACTGGCTAAGCCATTGTGGTAGACATACTTAATGCGCAGATTCCTGTGTAAATAGTCATATAATTCGAATTACAATGCAGTGGCTTTTATTAAGGCCGAAAATGTTTGCGGTATGTTAATTATAAGAGGCATTGAAACGTAGCTTTGCCTGTAAAATTCACAATTCGAACAGAAAATTTTGAAAAAGTATATTTAGAACCTTAACGCTTGGTATTAAATAATTCTAATTGTATGAAACAGTTTGAAAAATTAGATAATAGAAGTTTTACTTTTAGCTCCTGCACGTGTAAAACTCCAGTGAGCAAAGTTTATCCTTCAAGTTCGCTGGTTAAAAACGGAAAGTTTGTTATCGTTATTTATAATTATAACAACTGTTTTGCTCAGGTTTGTTTGAAAAGGATGTGTTTGTTCGGATCTCAACGTGACTTACTCTTCTTATGACCTGTGGAAACATTTGTTCCTGATAGTAGCAGTGACCCTTGTAGCTATTTATTTTATTACTGTTCAAAATTGCTGATAATATGCTCGGAATGATGTAGATTACGTTTCGCAATATTCATCGCTGGTGGAACAGGATTTACATAGTGTAAAAATAAAGTCCAATATCGGATACCACACTCTAAAAAGACGCGAGATACAATATCAGCAAAAGGGGGAAAATTTCAGCTGCATCGTTTAGTTTTTATTGTTTTAGTTTTGACTTAAACGACGGATCCTGGTTTGTTTGTTGCGAATATGTAATCGTATTTTTCAAGTCACTATTGAAACTAAAATCTTCCATTACGGTTTTTAAAGGGCGATAATGTTAGATTGGGTTGAAATATGGTTTTTATAACTTGCAGGATCTTGGTATCAACGTTTTTAAAGTGCGTCAAAGATGGTTGTTTTTCTTTGTAATGATAGAAGGTTCGTTAAATTCCTTTTTGTAAACAACCGAGTTCAGGTTATTAGCAAATTTTTGATAGTAGATAGTAGACGATGTTTACTTTTCAAAAAAAGCTCTTTTAGAGTGACAATATTTGTTCCTGCATCAGCTAGTAATGTAGTAGCTCAGCTCTCTTTCATGTAACGTGTAGAAAAAGTGCTACAACGTGCTTTTCCGTCTGTAAATCCTAGAAACCTGTCGCAGAAGAAATATGACGAAACGTTGAGTTTCTGCGACAGCTGTAACCTGGAAATGTCATTAGACCTCGGCGACGTGACGTCCTGATCAAAACACTAATAAATTAGACAGCTGCACCAAATACCAAATGCAAAACTCATCCGTATATGTTTATGATGGCTGAAATATGACAATAAAGATTTCTTTCCCCAACACAGCGGTCATTAATCAACATGTGCCTTTCGTTGTGAAAAAGTCAAAACTTATAGGCTTGAGATGTTTTTATGAAGACCTAAATTCAAATTGAAAACAATTTTTGCAGCTGTTTTTATTATGACTCATTGCACCACGAAAGACAAGATCTTGTTATTTTCCAGCGAGACATGTACGAGCTGGTAATCCATTAAATATGTGATATTTTGCCTTGGACAACCAGAGAATACATGACAGAACAATAATGGTTAATTGTTCGTGTTGTACAATAGGTAAAGGTTGCTACTTTAATTTTGAGTTAAAATAAGCTGAAATTTCCCATTTTTAACGTCGTAACACGGTAATACAATTAGCTCATACCAGAATTCCAGAGAGGGGTCCCAAGTAAAAGGAATATAGCGAATTTACCTAATTATTATAAGCAGACGTAAACCAATATTTCATGGCGCCAGATTCTAAGCATATTGTGTCTCGTACAACTGTCTGAGCTAGTTGATATAATTATGACAAAAAAATCCGCTGTAAAGAAGTAACAAGCAAGTCGGATGCACCTCGTATGAGCACGATAGGTTGTATTAGGATGAAAATTAGTTACAATTAGAGTATTATAAAGCAAGTACTGAAACATAGAAAAATATTTTAATTTTGATCACTTCGTAAGGGTATCAAGTAAAACTCCTTAAATGCAAGGATAAATCCATATAGTGGAGTACTGGAAAAAAGGCCCACGATTCCGTCCATTATTTTTTTTTAAATTTTTTTATATATACTTTGGGTCTGTATTTATGTCTGGAGGTGAATGTGACCGCACTATTCAATGGAGGAGGAGATAAATTGGCCCGAAAAATGTGCAAAAATGGGTTTTTCACGGATGCCTTCGACAATTCAATTCGAAATAAAAAAACGTTCGAATAAAAAATGGAGCTATTCTGAATACAAACAATTTGAGCTTGGATTTACGAAAATCGGTTAACTGGTGCGAAAGTTACAGCCCTTTGACCGACCTCGCCCGTTGGAATTGTTTCTCAGGGATTTCCTACTCAGGGCGGTCGGTCGGATCCTGTTTTTGGGGGGATGGCATGCAATTAGAGCGTCCGTTTTTTTTAAATTTATAGATTCACGGGCATACGAAAAGATGTGCCACGGGTAAGGTGCTTGGTCTAAAGGGGGCAGAGGGGGGGGGGGCCGCGAAAACCCATTCAAACCCGCCTAATTGCCTCTGTAATTGGCCTATTTCAAAAATCTTAAAGCCAAAAAATCCCGCGCTGTGCCTCCTTTAACCAACACAAAGAATTTTAAAAACGCGAGGTAACTTGGGCAAATTTTTGTCTGGTGGTTAGGAGGGGAGGGGAGGGGGGTCAAAGTTCCCGGCCCCTAGCAGGGAGACGGAAAGGGTTACAGTGTTTACACTTGGTTCATAATGAAGATCTATCGTTCCTCTTCATAATATATTTGTCTCAATTTCCTACGTTAATTAGGGCCTGCAGGAGCCCGAGATACAAATTAGAATCTGCAATGCATTTTATGCCGAGTAGCAGCGGGATGCCGGGGGCGTGGCTTACGCTCATTGTTCTACTGTCTTATTGGTTGCACGTGGTTCCTGCGACATTTTATTCTGTGTACAGTAAGAATAAATATTGTTGAAGTTTTGTTGATTCGGAGATTCATTACGCTACAAGCAGCGGTAAGTGTATCTACAATTTTCCACGGGATGCTTCTGAATGTTGTCGATACGCGAGACTATTATACTATACTATATGCTTCATACATATAATATATTGTAGCGTTGATTTGATAGGAATTGAGGAAGATGTGGCCAAAATAAGGTTGAAAAATTTGAATCGTAATTTACCGCGCTCCTACACACACAGACACTAAAAGCATTTCAATGCGTTAGTGAGGTAGAACAGTGTACAAAAGTCGGGAGTGGGAGCGTAAGCCACGCCCCCGGCATCCTGCTGCTACTCGGCATAAAATGCATTGCAGATTCTAATTTGTATCTCGGGTTCCTGCAGGCCCTAATTAACGTAGGAAATTGAGACAAATATATTATGAAGAGGAACGATAGACCTTCATTATGAACCAAGTGTAAACACTGTAACCCTTTCCGTCTCCCTGCTAGGGGCCGGGAACTTTGACCCCCCGCCCCTCCCCTCCTAACCACCAGACAAAAAGTCCAGATTGTGGGGAAAAAAATCTGCGTCCCATCATGTAGTTTTTTTACACCTTTCGCTTTTTCTTACCCCCAAAAAATCAATTTTAATTTTAAAAAAAAATTATAAAAAAGACTTTTTTTGCTATAATTTTTTTATTTATCGCGCGTTCTTAAAATCCTTTGTGTTGGTTAAAGGAGGCACAGCGCGGGATTCTTTGGCGTTAAGATTTTTGAAATAGGCTAATTACAGAGGCAATCAGGCGGGTTTGAATGGGTTTTCGCGGCTCCCCCTCCCCCTCTGCCCCCTTTAGACCAAGCACCTTACCCGTGGCACATCTTCTCGTATGCCCGTGAATCTATAAATTTAAAAAAAACGGACGCTCTAATTGCATGCCATCCCCCCAAAAACAGCATCCGACCGACCGCCCTGAGTAGGAAATCCCTGAGAAACAATTCCAACGGGCGAGGTCGGTCAAAGGGCTGTAACTTTCGCACCGGTTAACCGATTTTCGTAAATCCAAGCGCAAATTCTTTGTATTCAGAATAGCTCCATTTTCTATTCGAACGTTTTTTTATTTCGAATTGAATTGTCGAAGGCATCCGTGAAAAACCCATTTTTGCACATTTTTCGGGCCAATTTATCCCCTCCTCCATTGAATAGTGCGGTCACATTCACCTCCAGACATAAATACAGACCCGAAGTATATATAAAAAAAAAAAAAAAAATAATGGCCGGAATCGTTTCCAAGCCATTCTCAGATTTCAGGTACTCCACTAATAGTAAAGACGGTAGCAATTCGCGACACGCGACGTGATCACGATTAAAAAGCTTTTGTTATCCGAATTATGAATAAATAAAAAAATATTGGGTGAGTAAATATTACAAACCATTGACAAAGTTATTATGAGTAAGAAATTAGAAATATGCAGTAAATCGAAATAGCAGGCAAAATTAAGTAAACAAAAGTAATATTGTGCGAAGCAATTAAACATAGAAGTAAATCAATAATAAGTTAAATAACCTAGTTGGAAGTAATAAACGACGTATTAACGCATCCAGAACGGATCGAGGTGTGTACCAAAACGGAAGCATATGGCCTATTCAAAGTGCTACAAAAAAATCTTGGAATTATAAGTCAGAAATCAAATGCTTAGGAAAACCTTACCCCAACGCTGCAAATCGGGCTAGGGAATAAAATGTTTAGTAATTTTGGTTTTCCAACAAGCAATGAGATTAAAAAATACATACAGATAGAAAGTAGTAGGTATTCTATTAACTTCTATTATGTAAGAAGCTCGCAATATAATAACATACGTTTAGTTGGCAAGAAATCAAGGAAAAAATACCTATTTTTTTAAGTTTGACAATGTGACTTACAGAAAAAAACAATTGATCGCCTAGAAACAGAATGGAGGTATATTAATGTCACTGATTTAAAATACATGCATTAGTTTTCGTTAATACATTCTCTAACATTTTCCTACATATTTAGTAATCATTACGAAATATCGGCTGGCGTATGATTTATTAATCACTACCTCGTATTTGCCTTCGTATCTTGTGGTTGTCAAGAGCATTTGCTTCCCATACCTATGTCACATATCTTCCACCTGATATCCTGTGTATCTGCTATCTTAGCTGTTGTAATTCTTTAATGTCTACTTTAATGATATTACTCTCAACTTCTTACATATTTCTGAATTTCTATTCTGGCTTTTCTGGCTACTCCTTCTATTCTTCGTAGATATATCGTCTCTACCGGCTGTTATTTTTCCGCCTTTTTATCACGACCTATGATTCACTCTCATAACTTGAGGCACTTGGCTTTATTGGACACTACACGCTTGTTAATAAATCGTTCTATTGTCTACATTTGCATCTATGTTCCCATTTGAGTAGCTTTTTCAACTTGTAGGTTTCGACTGCTTTACTTCTTCTACGTTTAAGTGTAGATTTATTATAGCTCTAAATTCATCTTCATTGCCATTACCTCAGTCATTATCTTCTTACCCCAAGAGTGACGATCGAAACGTTTCCTTTTTCTTAATTGGTTAAGCGTATATATTACTTGATGGACTATGTCAGTATCAACAAAGCCTCCGATCTCCGGCGTGGCGTCAACACAGGTAGGTTTTTACGTACTTGTGCTGTCTGTTAAATCGCATCGGCGCAGTCATGAACTGAGCCCTTAGTTGTACCCCATTCGTTATTATGGAAAGGAAGTTTGAAACAAAAAGCATAACTGTGAATACTTGTGAATATCACTGTAGGAAGCATAATAAATGTAAAACTCGAAATTACTTATTTGTTAACGTACTTAGTTTTCGGCCTTTTTTTCTTTTGCTCAATTAGTTTTACCACAATAATTTTTAATTACAGTATTGGTTGTTGAATTAATTATAATTTTCGCCATTTTTTTATTCGATATGATATTGGCACACAAGAAAATTAACTAAATAACTGTCTTCTGCGAGGTTTTTTTTTAAACCTGCTGTGCCAAAATTGTGTTTGTTATAAACAGACTACATAAATAAACCACTGTCACCAACGATACTGAAGTGCATGTTGTTTTCTGAATTACATCATTCAGAAAACAACGAATTTCAGTGTCGTTGGTGCTGCTGCACCCAAGAATGGAACACTTATACGGCATAATAATTTAATTATGTGTATCTAAAAGCACTTGCACAAATATTGTATAATTTAAATAAACTATTCTTACGTTTATTCGCCGTAAACTGCTTTGAAACGCTAGCAAAGCGCGCCATTGACGATAGCGCGGTTATCGCACCAGTTGTAACTGGCATTTAGTTCGTGGTTATTTGTCCAAAGCTGCAACTGAAATAAATTACAGCAAAACACAAAGCACTCGCGAAGGTACTAAGTAACTTGTTCATTAGAAAAATCCCAATTATATTTGATAATTACAATTACTACAACTACAATGTTCAGCCAATTCCCGTCGTGGCGATGATAATACCTATTATAAGCGATGTCACAAGTAATGTGATAACATTTTGAACCTTTTCCATACATCTAGAACCATCTACTCGCATTTGTGGAACTAGATTTTCATTACTATTTCTACCTGTTCGTGAGGTTTAACCAAACAATATTAGCTTTTGAGAATGCTGTATTAGATTTAGATTCATAGATGATCTTAATTGCCAGAAAGAGACTCAGGTCTACGTCTCTCATTGTTGCATATTATTTATGCATTTCTACATTAAAATGTCTACTGTAAAAATGTGTATATTAATTCCACGCATTCTTTCAGCTACTCTGGGGATGGTCTCGGATGGCATGCAGTTCGGCTGGCCGTCGCCTGCGGTACCGAAGCTGCTGGGCGATGACTCCCCAGTGCCCATGACCAAACCAGAGAGTAAATGGGTTACTCAATGCTACATCGCGGGCAACGTCGCGGGCGTCCTGCTGTCTTTCGCCCTCTTCAACAAACTGAGCAGGAAGCTGTCCATCTGCATCTCGTGCCTCCCCATTTTGATCGCATGGATAGGCAACTTGTTTGCGACAACCCTCCCGGTTTTACTGACAGCAAGATTCATTGGAGGCATCGGCAGAAACATGGCGTTCGTGGCTGTTCCTATGTACATCGGCGAAATAGCTGACCCCAAGATACGAGGGATTCTGGGCACGTTCATGTACATCATGATGAACATTGGCGTTTTAACCGTGTATGCCATCACCCCATACTTGCCTTTACATCTGTCAGCATGCGTGGGCTTAACAATCGCCGTGTTGCAAATTCTGCTCATTAAATTTGTACCTGAATCTCCCTATTATTTGCTTATGGACCGCGACGAAGAAAGGGCGCGAAAGTCGTTGCAGATCTTGAGGAGGTCCAGCGATGTTGAAAATGAACTTCGAGACCTGACTATTGCTATCAAGAGGCAGACCGAGGGAAGAAACAACTTCATGGGGAGCCTGTCGCGATTATTTACAGTGAAGAGCAACCTCAAGGCTTTGGGAATTCTTTTGATGTTAAGGACTATCCAGATGATGAGCGGTGTGTCAGTGATGACTATGCACATTCACACCATATTTGAGCAAGCTGGGGGACACCTTTCCACGGAAATATCAGCCATGGTTTACGCCGTGATGATGTTGATGTCATGCTTATTTTCCATGACGACCACGGACAGATTCGGAAGAAAATCGCTGATGATGTTTTCGTGCTTTTTCACCGCTATAATCCTGATAACACAAGGGACTTTCTTCTACTTTAAGCTTAGCGGCGAGTACAACATGCAGTCGCTGTCTTGGTTACCTATTTTGAACATAATCGCATTCGTGCTGGTTTATAGGGTTGGTTTAGGGACGATTCCGATCGTGATGGTCTCCGAACTGTTCCCGGCCAACGTCAAGGTCGCTGGTGTGGTCTTGGCCGATCTCATGTATTCGGTGTCCTCGTTTGTATCAAACGCACTCTTCCAATACACTGAAGACGCCTTCGGTATTTTCACGCCTTTCTGGATCTTCGGCGGGTTTTGCGTGGCTGCCGCTGCGTTTTCCCTCATGTTTGTTCCGGAAACAAAGGGGAAGACGCTGGAGGAGATCCAGTACCTTCTCATGAATAAGAAGCCTGCTACAAGCAAGGAGAATGGAAACTGTAACACTGTGTAACGGAATTTCCAGGAGGTATTTGAAAACGGAGCAGTATTGTATGTCAAGTTGTATTGAAAAAGAATAATTAGGCGAATAATTTGCCTGCATGAAGATTTTTCAACTAACCTACTTTTTACTACTTGAAGCTAAACATAACTGAGTCGCAATAACAAATAGTTTAGTTACAAAGAAACAAGAATAAAGACAAAGAAATGCAAGCCTAGAAGGGAGATTTTCAGAAAAGCGAATATAAGCTTAAGATTTACTAGTAGTTTTTAGATAGAAATCGATGGAAAATCGAAGTTTTTATAATATTTGGAAATCTATTTTTGATAATAGTAAATTGCATTGCATTTTTATAGTATTATTGTAAGCTTACATTACATCTACACTCGGGCTAGTGAAATGTTGAAGTACTTATTGTATGGATTAAATAAAGCAAGTTACTGCATTAGAGATAGTGTCAGTTCCGGCTGATGATCTAAGTAATCATACATGTAATAATATAACTTCTAAATACAATTTTACGATGGGCCACTGTTATTGCCAAACTCGACTACTAATTTTACAATTACTTAGCAACTGTTAAAAATGTAATCTTGCACTTATTACAGCCTCATCCATGTTATTTAAACACACTTGTTTAATGTATGATAGCCTTGGTAACGTAGTATTAAGTTCAGCATTTAAATTCAATAATCAGCTAATAGCTATAATCACGATTGTCTTAACGATAATTTTTGTACCATATATGTAAGGCAGAGACTGAGATGGTACGTGTACTGAAATGAAATTAGAAATATAATAGGCTGATAAGCTATAGAAGAGCTGCACAACAATTATAAAAAGTTGCAACTATTTATTCAAAAATAGCACTGCAACATCACATCAAACGGAAATGAGGCAACCGAGCTTATATTTCCTACGTATCATCCTCTTGTTTCTGCTCTAATTTATTAGAATTGTCAACCAAGAATACAAATATCAGTTGCTTTACCTTTTATTTGCGTTAAATTATATACCACGTGTATGTAGTTATAACTGTGGTAACTTTTCATGTTTAGTTCAAATATTACAGCCATATCGTTGTGCCTTACAAATATAGTTCATTCAGATTGTACTAATAGTTTAACTGAAATAAACTACGGGACAACCTTAAAATGTGTATTATTCACCTTTCATTGTAACCATGCTCTAATGTGTTTTTGTTTTGAATTGCAAAGCAAATATAATACTGAATAAGATATTTAACGCAACTGCTGATACGTTAAACCTTAGAAAGGTCTACAACTTTGTCATATGTTAACTAATTAAAATAAGTAATCTTCTCAGAAATATCAAATATCAATAGCGTTATTTGAGTCCATGACTTTTTCTCGCAGTTTATATTATATCAAGGACAAATATAATTTAAGTTAACTTAATCAACATTACATAATCACATGATTGCTTTATCGGTGTTACGCTAGTTTAACCGCTACCAATAACTTACGTTATCGGATTGTGTAGGAATAGCGTGATATGGTAACGCAGCAATATTTAATGATAGATAATCAAGTTATTAAGAAATCAGTAAATATAGATATACAAAGGTAGTTAGCCTTGACCATTGGCCAAGTCAACATTTGGAAATTATTTTCATTCATTTCATTTCCTTTATGCTCTATCCAATTTCGTCTAGGTTTTCTCAAATTTTCTTCTTTGTGTTCCATACTCTTCCAATAGTCACATCAAATCTGCATTCATTTTAACCACATGTACGTGGTTTTTCTGTCAGTTTCTCTTTTGCTGTGTACATATTTCTTCTACGCTTCGTTTTTTCTATTATTTTCTCTTAATTACTGTATACTACTAGCGGGTTTCCTTCTGACTGGTTATTTTTAACTATAATTTTTTCCCAGGTTGGTTTTGGCTTTTTCTAGTATTAAAGTCTTGAGCACTGTTTATTTCTTTTCTTCATTCCATTCCCGCCGTGCTGTTGATAGGTCTTTCTATGCGTATTTATTCTCAATTCATATAGCTCTGCTATTTCTGATTTTCGGTTTAGTTTTCAAGTTTTTCTATCGTAGAACCTAATGTTCATTACAAGTAGTTTATGAACGATATAGAATCTGCTATTGTTACCTTTACATCTAGTATTAACATAAGCCTATGTGTATATTGAGAGCGTATACGTCGTAAAGAATCAGTTTTACTATGGTTGCAAAGATGGCACCATTAGAATCAACGCAGTGGGTAAGAATACAATTGGAATAGCGTAATACCTAAAACAGAATATCAAAGTTGTACGTATGTCACTTTATATAGACATATAAATGTGTAATGTTTTTTTTTAATTACAAAGAATGGAAAGGTGAGTTATTTGTGTAAGTATACGATTGAAACGTAAATTCTCAGTTTATTTGTCAATCGAATTGAACATAAGCTGAATTATATACCGAAAAGCACACATACGAGGATAATCAGAATATACACCAAACAATATTTGCTGAAAATTATGATCTATATTTTTGTAAACCTTGCAAAGATGAGTGCAATCTATGCGAACCAGCGGTTACACGTTAGTATAGTAGTATAGAGAAGAAGCTACTATAAAGAGATGGAAAGATAAAATATAGCATTTTGTTTTGATTTTAGCCAGTCCGAGAGCAGAAGCAAAACACTTAAATCACAACGTAATGTATAAAATACGACAGCCCTTTTATTTATAAGAGATACAGTTTATTGCCCCATTTGAAACAGTTTCGTGAATCTTGCTCATATTCTACAAAAACACAAAAATGTTACCTTACCATTTTGCTGTACATACTGGAAATGCAGCTCAGAGATCTATTGAGAGAGTTTTAAGATCTGTAGAATTATATTCTCCACTTTCCTTAACGACAATTGCATTAGAAGCGCTTGCATTTATTCGATATTTTCATACAAATGAAACTAGATAGTTTCAAAAACTGTCTCTATTCAAATCAAGATAAGTTAGGTATAAGACTACGTTTGCCTCAGCAGATTGCAATGTGACTAATAAGGCAAATTAAGAGGCTAACCATTGTTTTTAAATTTAAAGTAGGTAACTACCATAATAAGATAGTAGAAGCATGTTTGTGTGAGTACTGACGGTATATTAGTGCTTTTTTATAAGCAAAACTTGCAAAAAGGGTTGAAAAAAGCAGTGGGAAAACAAAAAATATCAAAAAAGTACTTTAAGACTTGTGTCAATAATGGGAATTGACTGTTGAAAACATCTACAGTATATTATTATTTAAATCATCTTCATCGGTGTTGTTATGACTATTAACCAAATTAATTTTAGTATTGTTAAGAGCTTCATTACCGCACTGAGTGCGGTAATGGATAGATATTAACGCACTATTTTTATATAGAGACATTTTTAAACTCTGAACATATTTCAATTTAAAAAAGCGCAGATGAATGCATTACAAGGAGTAACTGCAGCTGAATTGATCTGTGCGGGGAGGAAAACCTCACACCAACAAGGGGTGGGGGGCGCAATGGGCGCGGGGCGCGGGTGCCAGACAAGTGTCCTCCCATAGCTGACGTATTTGTGTGTCTCCTCGTCGGATGGGTGCAGCTGCAGGTCCTAGTCCAGCGACCCCGGCGTAGAGTAAGCGGCTTTTCCTTGAATAAGGTGGCCACGAGGCAGTTCTCCGTAGGGCTGGGAAACGTCTGAAAAGGCGATGGAGTAGTTCCACGTGCCTGAACAAACTGGTGGCGTTCTGGGGGTTCGCTTACGCCATGGAGATGATGTTGAGTCAATGTGAGCGACAGCAGTCAGGGCTTGGCGGCTAGGGCTGAGGTTGCTGGCGGATCGGCGTTGGAGGCACGTAGCAGGAGCGCTGACTGGTATGGGGCACAGCGCGAACGGGTGTGACTCTTCGGGGCGAGTGCGCACTTTGGGGCGAAAGCTAGCTGAGACGGATGGGTTCAGTTGTCCTGCCGAACTAACGGTTCGATCTAGGATTTTAATGTTTTTTTGGACCGATGTCGCTCCTTATGAAGACCTTTTTTCCCTAGGTTCTGTTGCGAGATTTGCTGATTTTACAAAGGGCGCATTTTGCCAAATTTTCATTGTATCTGCGTTTTTGGCCGATACTCTTCTGGCGTAAATTTTTTGTGACGCTTGGTAGGGCATTATATTCCTAGCGCAATTCCCCGTCGAATAACTGGGAACACGGATTAGCTAGGGTTAGTATCAATTGAGTTACAGAGGGCGAGGATTTTTTGTATTAATAGGGTTTATTGGAGCAGACAGAGAGAATTATGTAAATTCTTTTATTGTTGGCATGGCCGTGTCTGAGGCTTAATAATTCTATGCCTATTTAAGCCTAAATAATGTTGGATTCCCTTACTTGCGATCATAACGGTCATTTTAGAATTAGCGCGGATGTTGCGACAAAATATTCTTTTACCATAGGAGTGCCGCTTCGCAGTTAGAATGTAAAACCAGCTGTTATGAAGTTGTTTCCGGGTTTAGGATGTTTATTGCTTGTTATGGCATCGAAGGAAACTCGGCCTGCATTTTTAAATATTTGGCTATATTTTGTTAAACATGTGTACATTTAGACTGTCGGCACGTATGGAATGAATAAAGAAGAGGAATGGAATGTGTAAAAAATACATA